>JABMCL010003074.1:1560000-1585000 GCA_018857735.1 Alviniconcha marisindica | reverse complement strand
TGTCCTCCAGGTCAGTGCTGATCGCTACTACTGTGTCCTTCCACAGACCCCTACTGATGATGCTGTCCAGGTCAGTGCTGATCGCTACTACTGTGTCCTTCCACAGACCCCTACTGATGATGCTGTCCAGGTCAGTGCTGATCGCTACTACTGTGTCCTTCCACAGACCCCTACTGATGATGCTGTCCAGGTCAGTGCTGATCGCTACTACTGTGTCCTTCCACAGACCCCTACTGATGATGCTGTCCAGGTCAGTGCTGATCGCTACTACTGTGTCCTTCCACAGACCCCTACTGATGATGCTGTCCAGGTCAGTGCTGATCGCTACTACTGAGTCCTTCCAAAGACCCCTACTGATGATGCTGTCCAGGTCAGTGCTGATCGCTACTACTGAGTCCTTCCAAGACCCCTACTGATGATGCTGTCCAGGTCAGTGCTGATCGCTACTACTGTGTCCTTCCACAGACCCCTACTGATGATGCTGTCCAGGTCAGTGCTGATCGCTACTACTGAGTCCTTCCAAAGACCCCTACTGATGATGCTGTCCAGGTCAGTGCTGATCGCTACTACTGTGTCCTTCCACAGAACCCCTACTGATGATGCTGTCAGCTGAGAGCCACAGAGTTTGCATGTCCTCCTGGGCCAGAGAAGATCACTACTACTGTGTCCTGTCCACAGACCCCTACTGATGATGCTGTCCAGGCCAATGCTGATCACTACTACAGTGTCCTTCCACAGAACCCCTACTGATGATGCCATCAGCTGAGAGCTACCAAGCGTGCATGTCCTCCAGGCCAGAGATGACTGCCACTGCTCTGTTCTTCCACAGATCCCCTCAATGTGGTCTCTGATGTTGAAGGCTTTGAACAGAACTGTTCCAGGCAAGGAGGCAGGCGACTATGCTGAGATTGAGGTCAGCACGACTACATGGCATGAGTGGAAACGGAAAGTGTGACAAGTGTTACGGCGCAAAAGTGAATGATGATGATGACGACAACCGATGACCCCATGAAGGTCCGTTTCACTTCAAGATTTTGCTTGAGGAAGTCGCAGACGATGCTTGGCTACTGTAACTGTCACAGAGTTTCTGTGCTGTTTGGTCAAATGAGCAAAATCTTCAAAGTGGACAACTGCTTGGCACTGCGGTCCAAGCCACCCCGTTCCCTCCTCAAAGGGGCTTGTGCACCGGCGCTCTCAGTTCTACGCAGGTGCATGGGCGGAAAACTCTCACATGGCTCTGATGGGATTCGAACCCACAATCTTCTGGCATGCGCTCGCTCCAAACTTCCAGCCTCTCAGTCTAAACACATAAAAGGTTCAAAAGTACGCTTATTTATTATGACACGGACACACGATCCGCTCATCATGACGCGGACACGCAATCTTCCATTATGACACGGACACGCAATCTTCTATTATGACATGGACACACAACTGGCTATAAACGCAATCATAATAAATAAGCGTTCTTTTGAACCTTTTGTGTGTTTGGATCTTGCTTTCGAATGCTAGCAGTCATTCCTGTTTCAGATTTTTTTTTTTTTACCAGCCTCTAAGCCAGCAGGTTCAATATGCCGCACTTTGTGTGGTAACAGGCTGTACTGGGGTGAGGTGTATCGTTGGCAGGAGCAGGAGCAAACATGTCTTTTGGCATGACAAAAGTATGCTTGTCATGGCAAAACACGTCTTTTAGCGTGACAAAAGTATGCTTGTCATGACAAAAGCGTTGTGATTTATTTATTTTTTGTCGCGACAAAGCTTTTGTAATGACAAATATTTGTCGCGACAAATGTTTTGTTGTGACAAGCATACTTTTGTCACGACTGTCGCGACAAAACACATCTTTGGTTGCGACAAAAATTATACTTGTGGCAGCTTCCGCCAATGATAGAGGTGCTGTGCCTGGTCATGTGAGTTTAAAGGGGAACTGAGGCAGAGAAACATCACAGGCCATAACATTCACTAATAATGGAATTTAAAAAAAATTAAAACTACGCACACAGCAGTGCTTTGCTTATTTCTCGTCTTGTTTGTTAAAAACTGATGTTTGAGACTTTCTGCAATAAAATCGTGACTGTGTGTCTCACCATTTTGTGCCCACCAGTCTGCATCAGTAGTTGTCATGCACGAGGCCTGAACACGTGGCAAAAAGATCAATATATGAACGAGCCAGCCTCTTCACCGGTACGAAGCAAACCATCATGATTGCGGTCTGAGAAGCTCAAATTCAAAGCCCCAGAGTATTTCTTCTGTATAAATATTGATGCAAAAATTCAAAGCCCCAAAGTACTTCTCCTGTATAAATATTGTTGGAAAATTCAAAGCCCAAAAGTACATTTTTTGTATAAATATTGTTGGAAAATTCAAAGCCCAAAAGTGCTTCTCCTGTGTAAATGTTGATGGAAAATTCATAGCCAAAAAGTATTTCTTTTGTATAAACCTAGCTGGAATAACCAAACAAAGCATGCAGAGAAAAACATTTGCACATTTTCTGTTTTCAGACCCTCTGGCATCTTTGGTTTATTTTCCTTGTCAGTCAGCTTCAGCCTTTATGTGCATAACAAGAACTGCAAAAACAATTTGTGTGTGTGTGTTTGTGTGTGTGTGTGTGTGTGTGTGTGTGTGTGTGTGTGTGTGTGTGTGTGTGTGTGTGTGTGTGTGTGTGTGTGTGTGTGTGTGTGTGTGTGTGTGTGTGTGTGTGTGTGTTGTGTGTGTGTGTGTGTGTGTGTGTGTGTGTGTGTGTGTGTGTGTGTGTGTGTGTGTGTGTGTGTGTTGTGTGTGTGTGTTTGTGTGTGTGTGTGTGTGTGTGTTTGTGTGTGTGTGTGTGTGTGTGTGTGTGCGTGTGTGTGTGTGTGTTTACACCATTTCTTAATCAGCAGACCTGAAGGTGGGTTTAGACATGAGAAGTTTTCAACATATGTGTTGATGTGTGACGGTGTTTGTTCATCCTAAAATGACCTGGATATGTCATGGTCGACAGGGTGTTGAAAATCAATTATCTCTCTAACCAGCCACCTTGTGTGTGTGACAGGGTATTAAACTCTGTAACCTCATTAATTAACTAAGGGAGATGGTAAGGAGAAATCGATCAAAGTTCACACAAAGACAGCCTGGATATGTATTACATTATTCTGTGTGCTAGTTTTGGTAATATTCATGTAATCAATCTTGTTTCAATGTTTGATGCTTTGTTCAAGTGTACATTCTTTAATTACATGGTATATGTGTGCATGTATTCAGGGTGTGTGTGCATGTGTGTGTGTGTGTGTGTGTGTGTGTGTGTGTGTGTGTGTGCATGTGTGTGTGCATGTGCACGTGTGTGCATGTATGCATGTGCGTGTGGGCACGAGTGTATGTGTGTGTGCACGTGCACGTGTGTGTGTGTGTGCATGGTGTGTGTGTGTGTGTGCACACGCATGTGTATGTGTGCATGCTGTGTGTGTGTGACGCGTAGTGTCTGTGTGTGGATACCAATATGTCAATCATCAAGTGCGTGCCACACACAGTACCTCTTTTTTGAGATGCAAAGTCAAACAAAACAACATATCACAAAAACCTGTTCAATCGTCAGGTGGAAACCCCTTTAATCATAGCAACAAACACTGAACCCAGAGTTAAAGTAACAAAACGTTTTTAATATGGCACTTAAAGCTTAGCAGACAGCTTGTAAGTGAACACAAGTGACACTCTAATGTTTGACCTTAGAGAGAGGGAGATAGAGGAAAGGGGGGGGGGGAGGGAGGGGGGGAGAGAAAAATCACACTCAGTTTAACCCCTTCATTGCCTCAGCTCATACAATTTCTGCGCTGAAAGATGCAGCACCATTTTCCGGTCCTATAACGCATCTGCTTTCAATGCTATGTGTTTTGATGAAAATTATTTCACACTGACGCCAGTGCCAAAAAAAGAAGAAGTCAAAAACAGCTTCAGATTTCATGCTTTTATTGGTCGTTTTGGCATGCGACACCATGGCAGTGAAGGGGTTAATCCCGAAGAACAGTAGCATTAGGTCCATCAGTTATTTTAGACCACACTAACAGCCGGTCCTTGCCCTTAAGCAAACATATTCAAGCTAAAGCACAAAAAGAAAATAAGCTACTGCATATGTCTACCAATGTGAACATATGTACATGCATAAACATTAGTGCGTTTCATTCAGGATAGTTATGCATACATGCATATGAAAGAGTGATGGGAAACAGTACATGGTGTTGTTGTTGTTGTTTTTTTTGGGGGGAAGGGGGTAGTTAATTCTCACAGGGTCAACTCAGACAGATGACAGAGAGAGAGAGAGAGAGAGAGAGAGAGAGAGAGAGAGAGAGAGAGAGAGAGAGAGAGAGAGAGAGAGAGAGAGAGAGGGAGGAGATTACACACCAAACTAAAAGTGCACTGCAACATCTGATATGTAAAGTGGTGAAGGTTGTAACTATAAGGTCACATGATGCACCTCCATAAGGTCACAAAATCTGTGTCTTCATATGGTGATATGACAGGTGTCTCAATAAGGTCAGATATGTCTGTATAGGGTCACATGATATGATTCTGCATAAAGTCGCATGGCATGTACATGGGAAAAAGGTCAACAGGAATGTAAGAGACAACAATATAAACACACACTTCAATCGTGAAATAACTTTAATAACGGCACAAGTTCTTAATAACCACCAAAACACAATAATTATTCCACAATGTCAGTTCCCAGTCAAAAGAAACTGGGTTCTGAACACCACAAACTATGTATATATAATTATATACATATACAGCACAGCACCCAGAAGGAAAAAAATTAAATGGGACCATTGCAACTGTATAAGGATACTGTGAGTTGACCATCCACTAGTCTATGGCACACAAAAATACACCTTGAAGTTTGGCAATAAATTTCATGCCCCAAACAAGTATAAAAAAACTAAAAAGTAAAACCAAAACAAAAACAAAATCATTAAAACAAAATCAATTAAAAAAAATTGTGTGTGTGTGCACCTGAATATGAAATGGTAAAAAGAAAAGAAAAGAAAAAATCAATATCACTGAAGTCAGAACTTTAAAAGATCAACTGTTTCAGGCCAGTCTTGTCCCTGTCCCCCCTTTCCGAACACACACACACACACACATTCCTCAGACTCACACACCACCCACATGCAATTTAACCCTAACTAAAACACCAAAATACACACACACACACACACACAAACACACACACACACACACACACACACAACACACACACACACACACATATTCCTCAGACTCACACAATACACTCACATGCAATTTAACCCTAAAAACAACAACAACAACACACACACACACACAACAACAACACACAAACACACACACACACACACACACACACACACACACACACACACACACACACATTCCTCAGACTCACACAATACACCCACATGCAATTTAACCCTAAAAACAACAACAACAACAACACACACACCACCACCACCACCACCACCACCACCAACACACACACACACACATTCCTCAGACTCACACAATACACCCACATGCAATTTAACCCTAACAACAACAACACACACACACACACACACACACACACACACACACACACACACACACACACACACACACAACCAAAGGCACATTTATAAAAACTCCATCACACAGTGTTCAATAAAATAATACACAGTGCGCATACAAATAATATATATTTTTTGGTATTCAAGAGATATCTATCTGTCCTGATATATATCAAGAGTAGCAAGATATATACATATATCTTGAATACCAAACAGAAAACTGAGACTGGAAAATAGGGGGCAGAGGAACAAAGACTAGATTCCATGTCTGGCATGATAAACTTCATGCAGGACTAACTCAGTTTTGATAACGGATGTGGATGGTGTTAGGTGCATGCTGTGAATCTCTGGACGGGCTATATCCACAGGCAGCACAAAAAAGTCTGTCCCATATGGCAATTGGACTAATACATAAAATATTTCACTTTGAAAAACAATAAAAATAAAAATAAAATGTCTTAAAAATGTTGACAACTGAATTACTGTTAATGCACGCAAACATCACATCAAGTGAATTTATTCAGATTTATTATTTAGCATACTGTTAATGCCTGCAGATACAACACCAAGTGTTCACTGAGACTTCAAATACTTTGTGGACACATCAGTGAAGATCCATAATGCCATTTTACAGAGTTTCTGCTAGGAATTTTCACAGCTGGACTTTTGACAGATGGTGTTTCAACCGCTCTGGTTGGGTCAAAATTTATTGGTCTTGATCTCTGTTTTCAAAAAAATGAAATATCTGAAACGTCAGTGATTTGGCATGAACAGCCTTGAATGACAGGGGCATGAGACCAAACAGTGCAGAGATAAGACCAATACCAAAATATATTAGTATTTAAAGACCAATACCAAAACATATTAGTATTTAAGACAAATACCAAAACATATTTGTATTTAAGACCATTACCAAAATATGAGTCTTTAAGTTTAAGACTAAAACTATTTCTTTATTGGTTCAGGACAATACTGAGTGAAACAATGCCAATGGCCAATGCGGCGGAAAACTTGATCAAACACACCACTGGTGATTAGTGATTGCTTACGTGTCTGCTATTGGGCGATTCAGGTGGGGTTGTTAACTCCCTTGATTTTTGCCCAGCATTGCTCAAGTCCCTTGGCTGCTTTTAGTTCCGGTGTGTACTTTCTTCACAATGGAAGGCGGTGACAGCGAATTTTACACTGCCAACTTTAAAAGCATTTTTGGAGGCCCGTAGTCAGAATGTGTCTGGCAACCAGCAATAATTTGTTGCTCATGCTATAAAATGCCCCAAAATGCATTTTTTCCACAAACTCGTGATCTTCTGGTCAGCAAAAAAAAGATGCAAAGACACTTTTTTTCCACCCTCCATCCCCTTTCCACGGTAAATTTTGCAACTGCAACAGTATTGGCATTTGTACTGCTTGAAATTCTAGGTTCAACTTCCACTGTTATACACAGCGTAAAGCAATGCCTACTTGGAAATTGGCCCGGAAGTGCGCTGCGACCTCTCGTGACTTCTGGTGCGAAAGACTACAAAGCGCATTCACTCTAGCAAACCAACTTCGCTGAATTGCCCAATACACAAACATGGCTCATGCTCATCACAGAATCTTGAAACAACACTATCAAAACTTCACAGAGATTACACAGCACAGTATCTTCCTTCTGGTTATAGTGAAAAGGATTTATAAAAATAACACCGCATTTGAATACAGCAACCCACAGTACCCCTTTGGGGACTGTGCAAAGAGTATTTTTCCATCATAGCAGAAATAATTAATGCACATGTATGTGGACAAGGCGGAGTTAAACAATTCCTCACACAAGTCCTTTATACACACCAATATACCATGAGGTGTTGCTTTCACACAAATGTCCAAAGGCATATAATTCTGTCTGTTGCTGCCAAGTTGACATTAACTCAGTGATTGTGCAGTCTCATAAAGCCCTGAATTAATTTTGGCTATAATATTCCACTCAAAATATCGATTTCTCAGCAGATCATATCAAATGATACATATGCAATGCCACATATATATAATATACGATCTGGTACGTATTCAGTGAGTTAAACCATGCTATGCTCAAAAGATTCTTGGGATTTGTTTTCCGAGCCTGATCAAGACACAAGCTGAATTATTTGGAGAAAACTCCGCTGTTTTCACCTGAGTGTACTTTTTGTTGTTGTTGTTGTTTTGCTTTCAACCGCTTTTCCTCTCTCTTCCCTTTTTTTTTTTTTTTTTTTAACCTCTTCTTCTCTCTTCCTTCAGTTCTCTCTTAATGTTTGAGATCATTAATATTTTGTTAATTGTTGTATGAGTGGAAGAGCGGAGACTGGCGTGCGCGTGTCATTGTGCGTGTGTGTGTGTGTGTGTGTGTGTGTGTGTGTGTGTGTATTGTTTCGATAGGTGATAATGGTAATTTCAGCTACAATAATTAAGGTTTTGTTTGCTGGAATGTATGTTAATGTGGTTTTTGTGATAAGATGTTTGTACAGCGCAGTGAGTTTAACTCCGGTTAAAGAATAGCGCTTTATAAGAATTATTTATTATTATTATTTAATGTTTGCTGTGCTGCTTTCACAGCAACACTGCATCTTCCCCACGGCTTGCACAAAGATACCGAGTACTCCTTGAATTTACAGTCGTCATTATTGCCATCATAATCAATTAACAAAAACAAACATCAAACACTATAATACTGGTTACAGTGATCTACATAATCTTGCAATGCGATCCCACACAGCGTAAGAGTTAACCAAGTAGGTCATGTACAGGGGCTCAGTGATCTACATAATCTTGCAATGCGATCCCACACAGCGTAAGAGTTAACCAAGTAGGTCATGTACAGGGGCTCAGTGATCTACATAATCTTGCAATGCGATCCCACACAGCGTAAGAGTTAACCAAGTAGGTCATGTACAGGGGCTCACTTGATGTTGATTACATCAGCATCAATAACAGAACAAGTCTTGCTTCATCTGAGCTGCTTCGGCAAGTCAGAACATCACAATCAAGATCCTGTCCGTCCAGAAAGCCAGATCAGATACACAGACATGTTCTGCCTCACAAGCATGGCAACAGAGCAAACAACAACAAATAAAACTAGCTGGTTCCCAGCAAAGTTTTCAACGGCAATGGTGCGTTCAAATACTTCAATGAGGAGAGATTCCCATCAGCTGCAACTGAATCAGATAATTGCAGTGGCTGACAACTGACGGCTGGATTCCGACTTGCACCATCATGTGTTCCACCATCAACACCACACCGCATGGTGGTCAGACTGAGCTTGTGGGAACGTAACTTAAGGGTGGCGGGGCATAAAGCTCAGCGCAGAACCTTCTATTTACAAAAAATTAACTCATTGCCGATGGTGCACCATGTATGGCGGTTCTGCCACGCACTGGTGCCGATGGTGGGGCCATAGTTGCACTCCTGCTACTGAACATTTCACTTTAGTCTGTTTCCTACGAGTAGTAATTAAATTAAAACAGAGCAGTGCAAAATGGGTCTGGGTATGCAAGTGTTGTAGCACCATGCTCGGCGTGTGAGTAGAGAGGACCCAGTGTCGCACAGTGCGTCAGCGAAGAGTTAAAGCAGATGATTCAACTAGGACTAAAACATCAGATGACATTTTTCATCAAAAATAGGCATCAGTGTTGTAGTGATAAAATCGCATTCCAAAATTTATTCAGGTGTTTTAGGTATTGCTATGGGTTCAAGTTACCTTGCTGATGGCATGGCAGAGGGCTTATTTTTAAGGTACAGAAGGTGCAAAACGTGAAGCCAATTGGACACCACATGACAACAGCCATGTCAATTTCAAAGAGTCAAAGTTCATCTCAATAGTAGCTGACGTCGGTGAACCAATGACACTGTCAAGATTTCCAGTCTGCTCTTCACTTTCTGTGTTGATTACGATGTGTCTTGATGCGTGAATCCAATTTTTCTTGAACAATTTGTGGCCTCCAATGGTACGTGGGATGGCGTCAGTCCACACGAGTGTTTGTTTTCTCCTCAATAGTAGCCTCTATTAGTAACGGCAGCACCAGAACCTTTTTGTTTCATGCATGCGTGTTTTCGTTCTCGTTCTCCATCACTGAACGATAGTCATTCGAGCCTTGCAAATTTCAAATTTGTGACAGTGACACTTGACAGCGTGTCTGAACAAGGTGATGAGACACTGAAGGTGCCTCACGCTCAAAGAAAAGACAGACAAAAAGCCGTTCCGACGGGCACTGCACAAAGTCAAACGGCCACAGAGCTAGGTGTTGTCACAGCCCAAACACGAGCACTAGAAGAAAAAAACAAAACAAAACAAAATATATCCACATACACAAACAATTCACACACACACACACACACAAACAAAACAAAAAACAATATCAGAAAAACAACCACCAACTAACCAAACCTATAAAAAATAAATGAATAAAAAAAGTCAAAACAGGCAATTAAAAAAAAGACATTCGGAGAAGAAAAAAAATCTGCACGAATGTACCCCCACCTCCTTTTTTTTCAGGTTTGGGGGGGGGGGGGGGGGGGGGGGGGGGGGTCAGGTTTTTTTGGGTGGGAGGGAGGGGAATAGGTCATTAATACTTTTATTTGTATGTAGGTACTTTGCCATGAAAATGCTTAATGGTGCTGCCCAAACCTGTCTCGGTGACTGGCACCCTTTGGGAGTACAGACAACAAAACTTTCATTACTCGGTCGGCACTTTGCCAGGAACCTGCATAACAGTGCTGCCCAGAACTGCCCTGACAACTGGCACCCGTTGGGGAATGCAGACAATAACATTCAGACATGCTTGCTCTCGCATTGGAACTGTGAGGCTTCTGTTTGTAACCAGCTGAACTGTGAGGCTTCTGTTTGTAACCAGCTGAACTGTGAGGCTTCTGCTTGGTACAATGTAACCAGCTGAACTGTGAGGCTTCTGTTTGTAACCAGCTGAACCGTGACTGTGAGGCTTCAGTTTGTAACCAGCTGAACTGTGAGGCTTCTGTTTGTAACCAGCTGAACTGTGAGGCTTCTGCTTGGTACAATGTAATCAGCTGAACTGTGAGGCTTCTGTTTGTAACCAGCTGAACGTGACTGTGAGGCTTCAGTTTGTAACCAGCTGAACTGTGAGGCTTCAGTTTGTAACCAGCTGAACTGTGAGGCTTCTGTTTGTAACCAGCTGAACTGTGAGGCTTCTGTTTGTAACCAGCCGAACTGTGAGGCTTCTGTTTGTAACCAGCTGAACTGTGAGGCTTCTGTTTGTAACCAGCTGAACCATGAGGTTTCTGCTTGGTACAATGTAACCAGCTGAACTGTGAGGCTTCTGTTTGTAACCAGCTGAACTGTGAGGCTTCTGTTTGTAACCAGCTGAACCATGAGGCTTCTGCTTGGTACAATGTAACCAGCTGAACTGTGAGGCTTCTGCTTGGTACAATGTAACCAGCTGAACTGTGAGGCTTCTGTTTGTAACCAGCTGAACCATGAGGCTTCTGCTTGGTACAATGTAACCAGCTGAACTGTGAGGCTTCTGCTTGGTACAATGTAACCAGCTGAACCATGAGGCTTCTGCTTGGTACAATGTAACCAGCTGACTGTGAGGCTTCTGTTTGTAACCAGCTGAACTGTGAGGCTTCTGCTTGGTACAATGTAACCAGCTGAACTGTGATGCTTCTGTTTGTAACCAGCTGAACCGTGAGGCTTCTGCTTAGTACACTGTAACCAGTTAAACTGTGAGGCTTCTGCTTGGTACAATGTAACCAGCTGAACCGTGAGGCTTCTGCTTGTAACCAGTTGAATGGCAACACTTCTCTTTGTAACCAACCTAACTGTGGAGCTTCTGACTGTAACTAATCAAACTGGTGCTTTTGCTTGTAACCAAACTGACAATTTTCTTGTAACCTATCAAGCTGTGCTGCTCATTTGAAATGTGATGCTTTTGTTTGCAACAAAT
Organism: Alviniconcha marisindica; assembly: GCA_018857735.1. Lineage (NCBI taxonomy): Eukaryota > Metazoa > Mollusca > Gastropoda > Provannidae > Alviniconcha > Alviniconcha marisindica. Next base: position 1,573,512 of record JABMCL010003074.1, on the reverse strand, counting down.
CAATCTTTGACACTTTTGGTCATATTCAATCCGGCCGTGATGCTCCTACTCATAACCAATTGTTCTGCTTGTAACCAACTGAACTGTGATGCTTCTGCTTCTGGCCAATGAAACTGATGCCCATTACTGTTACTGTTATAAATTTTATCGTTACCTGGTGGCCTTCTTACGCGGAGATCCGTTGGCACCAGTTTCCTTGTTGGCTAACTCCATCTCTTGTATCCGCTGTCGTGCAGACTTGAAGTAAGTCATCTTGAATCTGAAAGTAGACATTCAATTTTTCGGTCATGTATTCACTTTGTGGACTTAAAACAGGTTGTCTTAAATATGCCTTGTATCTACTGCCATGTGGACTTAACACTAGGCAGTGAATGTGAAAGTAGACACTGGTTTTGGACAAACTGGATAGTGAATGTAAAAGCAGACACTGGTTTTGGAAAAACTGGGTTGTGAATGTGAAAGTAGACACTGGTTTTTGACATGTATCTGTTGTCACAGGGACCTAAACAGGGCAGTAAATGTTAAAGTAGACACTGGTTTGGGGGGGAAAATGGGTTGTGAATGTTAAAGTAGACACTGGTTTGGGGGGAAAAACGGGGTAGTGAATGTAAAAGCAGACACTGGTTTGGGGGGAAAACGGGGTTGTGAATGTAAAGTAGACACTGGTTTGGGGGGAAAAACGGGGTTGTGAATGTGAAAGCAGACACTGGTTTGGGGGAAAACGGGGTTGTGAATGTAAAGAGACACTGGTTGGGGAAAACGGGGTTGTGAATGTAAAAGCAGACACTGGTTTGGGGGGAAAAACGGGGTTGTGAATGTAAAAGCAGACACTGGTTTGGGGGGAAAAACGGGGTTGTGAATGTGAAAGCAGACACTGGTTTGGCGGGCAAAATGGGGTTGTGAATGTAAAAGTAGACACTGGTTTTTGACATGTATCTGCTGTCTGGTGGACTTGGAGTCTGTAGCGTTGAGTCTGAAAGGAGACAATCATGCATGTGGACGTTTTATCCACTACCTAATGCCTCTCAAGTGGGAAGTCTTGAATCTTAAAGCAGACAATCGTGTTTGTCTGCGTAAACATTCAGCTGGAGTCTTAAGCTGGTTCTTAAGAGGACTGTGTGAAGTTTTGCGGACACCTAACTCAACAAAGTCCTCTTAACTGCGTAAACATTCAGCTGGAGTCTTAAGCTGGTTCTTAAGAGGACTTTGTGAAGTTTTGCAGACACCTAACTCAACAAAGTCCTCTTAACTGCGTAAACATTCAGCTGGAGTCTTAAGCTGGTTCTTAAGAGGACTTTGTGAAGTTTTGCGGACACCTAACTCAACAAAGTCCTCTTAACTGCGTAAACATTCAGCTGGAGTCTTAAGCTGGTTCTTAAGAGGACTTTGTGAAGTTTTGCAGACACCTAACTCAACAAAGTCCTCTTAACTGCGTAAACATTCAGCTGGAGTCTTAAGCTGGTTCTTAAGAGGACTTTGTGAAGTTTTGCAGACACCTAACTCAACAAAGTCCTCTTAAGAACCAGCTTAAGACTCCAGGTGAATGTTTACGCAGACAAACGTGATTTAATTTTATTTGTGTTTCTTTGTCCCTGCATGGAGTGTGTGAGACTTACACTTTCCAGGCGAAGTCTCTGATGAGACAGGTGAAGGGGATGAGGAGGAGTCCCAGCCAGAACAGCCAGCAACCCAGCACGTAGCGATCCTGCACACACAGGTCAGACACACAGGTCACACATAGTCAGACACACCAGTCACATTACAGTCAGACACACAGGTCACACAGTCAGACACACCGGTCACACTACAGACACACAGGTCACACATACACACAGGTCAGATGCACAGGTCACACATAGTCAGACACACCGGTCACACTACAGTCAGACACACAGGTCACACATAGTCAGACACACAGGTCACACTACAGTCAGACACACAGGTCACACACACAGACACACAGGTCACATACAGTCAGACACGTAGGTCACACACAGAGTCACAAGTCAGACACACAGGTCACACACAGTCAGACACACAGGTCACACACACAGATCACACATACACACAGGTCAGACATACAGACACAGGACATACAGTCAGACACACAGTCGGACATATGGTCAGAAACACAGGTGAGACATACAGTCAGACACACAGGTCAGACATACAGTCAGACACAGGTCAAACAGGTCAGGCATAGAGTCAGACACAGGTCAGGTCTACAGGTAAGACACAAAAATCAGACATGCAGGTCAGACACACAGGTTAGACATACAGGTCAGACATACTGCAGGTCAGACACACATGTCAGACATACAGGCCAGACACACAAATCAAACATACTGGTCGTACATGAGTCACACACATGGTCACATACATAGGTCACATACATGGGTCACACACACAGGTCAGACATACTGCAGGTCAGACACACAGGTCACACATACAGGCCAGACACACAAATCAAACATACTGGCCGTACACAAGTCACACACATGGTCACATACATAGGTCACATACATGGGTCACACGCACAGGTCAGACACGCAGGTGTTACAAGCCTAGCACACCGTGATCCTGCACACGGGTCAGACACACACACAGACCAAAACACCACAACCAGTCAAGACAATGCTGAAAGTAACCAGCCAAGAGAGCTAGGCTAGAACCCCACTAAGCATTAACAGATCATCTGAAAACCAACACCACTTTCTCTCTGAATCTCTATTCTCACCCTTCCAGCGGGGGCAAGAGGAAAAAGACAGGACCCAGTACGTACCATGCCAACCATTTCTGGCGCCAGACTGAGGAAGGGATAGACGTTGCTGTAGACGATGAGGAAGAGGAACCAGGACACGATGCTGCCCCAGATGGCCAGATGTGTCAGCTGTCAACACACAGACAGACAAGAAAGTAAGTACAACAAGTAAGTAACTTGATGTTTTACGCCCAGTCAACCAGAACAGTTGTATCAGGGCAAACATGCAGACAAATAAGTAACTTGATGCTTTACGCCCAGTCAACCGGTACAGTTATATCAGGGCAAACATACAGACAAGTAACTTGATGCTTTACGCCCAGTCAACCGGTACAGTTATATCAGGGCAAACATGCAGACAAGTAAGTACTTGATGTTTTATGCCCAGTCAACGGTACAGTTATATCAGGGCAAACATGCAGAAGTAACTTGATGTTTTATGCCCAGTCAACTGGTACAGTTATATCAGGGCAAACATGCAGATAAGTAAGTAACTTGATGCTTTACGGCCAGTCAACCGGTACAGTTATATCAGGGCAAACATGCAGACAAGTAAGCAACTTGATGTTTTATGCCCAGTCAACCGGTACAGTTATATCAGGGCAACATGCAGACAAGTAAGTAACTTGATGCTTTACACCCAGTCAACCAGAACAGTTATATCAGGGCAAACATGCAGACAAGTAAGTAACTTGATGTTTTATGCCCAGTCAACCGGTACAGATATATCTGGGCAAACATGCAGACAAGTAAGTAACTTGATGTTTTATGCCCAGTCAACAGGTAAAGTTATATCAGGGCAAACATGCAGACAAGTAAGTAACCTGATGCTTTACACCCAGTCAACCGGTACAGTTATATCAGTGCAAACATGCAGACAAGTAAGTAACTTGATGCTTTACGCCCAGTCAACCGGTACAGTTATATCAGGGCAAACATGCAGACAAGTAAGTAACTTGATGCTTTACGCCCAGTCAACCGGTACAGTTATATCAGGGTAAACATGCAGACAAGTAAGTAACTTGATGTTTTATGCCCAGTCAACCGGTACAGTTATATCAGGGCAAACATGCAGACAAGTAAGTAACTTGATGCTTTACGCCCAGTCAACCGGTACAGTTATATCAGGGCAAACATGCAGACAAGTAAGTAACTTGAGCTTTATGCCCAGTCAACCGGTACAGTTATATCAGGGCAAACATGCAGACAAGTAAGTAACTTGATGATTTACCCCAGTCAACCAGAACAGTTATATCAGGGCAAACATGCAGACAAGTAAGTAAGTAACTTGATGCTTTATGCCCTGTCAACCAGAACAGTTATATCAGGGCAAACATGCAGACGAGTAAGTAAGTAACTTGATGTTTTATGCCCAGTCAACCAGTACAGTTATATCAGGGCAAACATGCAGATGAGTAAGTAACTTGATGCTTTACGCCCAGTCAACCATCATGTTGAGTTAAAGCACCAGTACTCACCCAGGTCCAGGAGTTTGTTTCCAGACCGGCTTTGAGGCAGACTGTCACAACCACGTACTGAAACACAGAGACAGTGACAGCTGTAAAACCTCAAACCATTCTTACAACACCGTCACTTGTAGTCTTCAACAAACTAAACACACAGCCCCCTACCACAGCCCTTCCCCAACACATGCATGCTTGCACACACACACATACTCACACATGCACACACCCTCCCCCTCCCACTATGGACGAATGCACACACACATGTATACACACTCAAACATGTACACATGTGCACACACACACACACACACACACACACACACACACACACACACGCAGAACACACACACACACAGGCATGCATGCATGCAGGCACACACACACACACACACACACACACACACACACACACACACACACCACACACACAGCATGCATGCATCAGGCACATCACACACACACACACAACACACCACACACACACCACACACACACACACACACACACACACACACACCACAACACACACACACACACACACACACACACACACACACACACACACACACACACACACCACACACACAGACACAGACAGACACATACAAATTACGAAAACCAAACATTTGCCTATCAGTCACATGGACACATGTACAAGCTGAAAATAAGTCACAAAGAGAATGCGGAGCCCCACAACCAACAAAGTGAACACAAAAACACACTCAGCGTCAGAAGCAGGGAGAATGCACTCACAGTATACACAAAGTTGCCCAAGAAGAGGTAGTCCCCAACTTTACCATCAGGGAAAGCCACTTCTGCAACAATCACAACACAGGCACAGGATTCAGAGATTGTTTTGATCGCTTTTGTACAGTGTTATTCTCTGCTCTCAAGCAGACTCGCTGCGCTCTTATCACATTTGATTCTCAATAGCAAGTAAATAAACATGGTGCTTAACGTCCACAGAAACCATAATGCTTATTTGGGATGGGGAGAAGGTGGGGGGGGGGAGGTATGGAGGTTGGGAGGGGGGAGATCATATACCTATCGCTACACTGTCACCACCAGAATGACTTCTGCATTAAGGTGGGCAGCGATGAGAGCCATTTTAATGTTTCATAATTGTGAGGGACAAGGTCACAAGACAGTGTCCACAAACCACAACCTTTTTGAAGAGAAAGGAGAGCCGAAGTGGTATTGAATCGAAGTCCTTCCGCTTACCAGCCTAACTCCTTACCGCTAGGCCAAACCGGCTCACCAATTCTGAATGAGTGATTGTGGCCTTTTATAGCACGTGTTTGAACAGCCATCCAAGTGTTGTACTTGCAACGATATTGGGTGTTACATGGCTGGTGGCATGTGAAACTGCTGCTGTCTCAGCGCTTGTTCTGTGTGCACCATACAACCATGCATGAGTTTACTGTCACTTCATGCAAAGCCACACAGTGACATATGTAGGGTGCATGTGTGCTTAGCTGTAACCTGCCACCTGCACTTTTGGCAGAATGACTGGAATCCTTTTACCTGTTACTGCAAGGGGTGGAACGGATACCGAAATAAGAGTCAGCACAGACAGTTGCCCCATGAAAAGAAAATTCTCCTGCCACTCCTGCTGGGACTTGAACCCACAACCTTTCGATCAGGAGTTCAACACTCTACCACAGAACTAACCCTGCTGACCCAGGTCCAGGAGTTTGTTCCAAGATTCAGCAATGATTTTTCATTACGAGCCCTTTGCGGAGTATGGAGGATTAAAACAGTTAGTTTGTTAGTAACTGGACTTAACATCCTATGAAGGGTCATCTCAGGATGATCGAATGCTGTCCTAAGCCAATGCACACTTCAAAATGAAAGTAGTATCTGCAATGGTAACAAACACCAAGGCTGTGATCACATAACTACGTGCGATGGACTAGGAATGTCACGTTGTCAATGGTAACAAACACCAAGGTTGTGACCACATAACTACATGTGATGTACTAGGAACGTCACATCGTCAGTGGTAACAAAGACCATGGTGGTGGCCACAGAACTACATGAACTGGGAACACCATGCCTGCAATGGTAACAAGCATCAAGCTTGTAGCCACAGAGCTACATGTACCAGGAATATCACGCCTGCACTGCTAGCAAACAGAAAGATTGTGATGACAAACTTGTGTGTAATGTGTATGAGGGTAAAACGAGGATCTGTCCCGTGCTGGCGCTAGACTCTCAACAGGCGTCTTCGAGCCACCCGAGAGGAGTGTCTCGTGTCTGCCTGCCTGCCCCCGTCTGTCTTACCTTTTTGCAGCATCAGCAGGGGGAACCAGAAGAGAAAGATGGAATGGAGAATGGAGTTCCCTATCCACACCCAGAACACCTGCAACACATGACCACACAGTCAGCTGGGTCTGGGGTCATCGTCACATGTAGCTGTCATTGGAACAAAGATTCCAGTGCATGTGCTTCCCCCTCTCTCCCTCTCTTTTTGTTACCATTATTAAAGTAATTGTGTGTGTGTGTGTCTCCTTTCTCCCTTTCATTACCCTCATTACAGTAAGTGTGTGTGTGTGTGTGTGCGCGCGCGCGCGCGTGCGTGTGTGCATGTGTGTGTCCTTTCTCCATTTCATTACCCTCATTACAGTAATGTGTGTGTGTGTGTGCACGCGCGCACGCATGCATGCGTGCGTGTGTGTGTGATTTCTCCCTTTCATTACCTTCATTACAGTAATGTGTGTGTGTGTGTGAGTGAGTTAGTGTGTGTGTGTGTGTGTGTGTGTCCTCTCTCCCTTTCATTACCCTCATTACAGTAATGTGTGTGTGTGTGTGTGTGTGTGTGTGTGTGTGTGTGTGTGTGTGTGTGTGTGTGTGTGTGTGTCTCCTCTCTCCCTTTCATTACCCTCATTATAGCAAGTGTGTGTGTGTGTGTGTGTGTGTGTGTGTGTGTAGGTGCATGCGTGCATGTGTGTGTGTGAGCACGCACGCATGCATGCGTGTGTTTAGCCATTGGCTGTGTCACAACACACTGACGTCAGCAGGAACAACAAGGCTGTGTTAATTACCATGTTGTTATACACTGCACAGTTATGAGGGGACTATCTTCAGCCATAATACACTCCTTGCATAACAGCATCCACCCCTCCAGAAACGGAGCTACATCCTCTGAAGACGGCATGTGGCTACCCACGTGGTGTAGTAATAAAAACCAGTTGCACATGCATTCCTCTCACCCTATGGACTGTACTTGTCAACATACAATTGCATTTAAAGGGTGACCCCATGGTGTTCAGATGGGGAACGTTACAATGAAAACAACATGATATGCACCCCCTGTATCCATATTTATTCATCACAGTGCCTGCCCACTTTAATGTTAAAGAAGCAGCCATTCTGAGAGTCTTGTACAGTTGGGGTTTCTTCTTCAACAACAACATATGCATCTCCTGTACCCACATTTTTCCGTCACAGTGCCTGCCCACCTTAACGTTGAAGAAGTGGCCATGCTGGGAGTCTTGTACAGTTGGGGGTTCTTCTTCAACAACATATGCAGCCCCCTTTTAGCGAAATTTATTCATCATGGTTCCCGCCCACCTTAACGTTGAAGAAGTGGCCATGCTAGGAGTCTGGTACAGTTGGAGTTTCTTCTTCAACAACAACGACATATACATCCCCTGTACCCAAATCACAGTGCCCGCCCACCTTGACGTTGAAGAAGCGGCCGTTCAGGAAGTCTTGTACAGTTGGGGGTTCTTCTTCAACAACATACACACACCCCATACCCAAGTTCATTCGTCACAGTGCCCGCCCACCTTAACGTTGAAGAAGCGGCCGTTCTGGGAGTCTTTGTACAGCTGCGGGTTCTTCATCATGGTCTCTGCTGAGCAGAAGCGGTCAAACAGTCCCATGGCCAGCGGCGGTGCCACGGTGAAGATCTGCCCGAGAACAGACCAGCAGCCATTAGCACCAAGTGGGTCATAGCTGCGTTCCAGTCTTCGTGTTAAAGTAGAGAGCGAGTCTTCACATCAAAGGCACAGTGTCGGCTGTTGTGTCAAAAGCATAGTGTGTCCTTTTGTCAAGGCATGGTGTGGGTCTTCGTTGCAACGCACAGTGCCGGTCCTGATGTCAGTGTATAGTGTCAGTCTTCTTGTCAAAGCATAATGTCAGTCTTCATGTAAACAGTGCCATTCTTCATGTAAAAGTATAGTGTCAGTCTTCACATCAAAAGTATAGTGTCTGTCTTCAGGTCAAACTATTGGGCTATCCTTTATGTCAAAGCATAATGTCAGTCTTCATGTAAAAAGTATAGTGTCAGTCTTCATGTCAAAGTATAGTGTCAGTCTTTGTGTCAAAGTATAGAGTCAGTCTTCATGCCAAGGCAAAGTATAGTGTCAGTCTCCATGTCAAAGTATAGAGTCAGTCTTCATGTCAAAGTATAGAGTCAGTCTTCATGTCAAAGTACAGAGTCAGTCTTCATGTCAAGGTAAAGTATAGTGTCAGTCTTCGTGTCAAAGTATAGTGTCATTCTTCATGTCAAGGTAAAGTATAATGTCAGTCTCCATGTCAAAGTATAGAATCAGTCTTTATGTCAAGGTATAGTATACTGTCAATCTTCATGTCAAGGTATAGTATAGTGTCAGTCTTCATGTCAAAACATAGTGTCAGTCTTCATGTCAAGGTAAAGTATAGTGTCAGTCTCCATGTCAAAGTATAGCGTCAGTCTTCATGTCAAAGTATAGTGTCAGTCTCCATGTCAAAGTATAGAGTCAGTCTTCATGTCAAGGTATAGTACAGTGCCAGTCTCCATGTCAAAATGAAGTGTCAATTTCCATGTCAAGGTACAGTCAGCCTTCATGTCAAAGTATAGTGTCAGTCTCCATGTCAAAGTATAGTGTCAATCTTCATGTCAAGGTATAGTATAGTGTCAGTCTTCATGTCAAGGTATAGTATAGTGTCAGTCTTCATGTCAAGGTATAGTATAGTGTCAGTCTTCATGTCAAGGTAAAGTATAGTGTCAGTCTCCATGTCAAAGTATAGTGTCAGTCTTCATGTCAAAGTATAGTGTCAGTCTCCATGTCAAAGTATAGAGTCAGTCTTCATGTCAAGGTATAGCAGAGTGCCAGTCTCCATGTCAAAATGAAGTGTCAATTTCCATGTCAAGGTACAGTCAGTCTTCATGTCAAAGTATAGTGTCAGTCTCCATGTCAAACTATAGAGTCAGTCTTCATGTCAAAGCACAGTGTCACTGTCAGTCTTTGTGTCAAAGAACCGACCAGCAGTAATAAACATTGTAACTATATGCCAATAAACACTGAAAATATATGCCAGTAAATAATAACTATATGATAGCCTTCACATCAAAGTGGTAACACAGTAAGGAACAATAGGAAAGAAAAATAAGAAAAGAAAAATAAGAAAAGAAAAAAGAAAGTACAGAAGAAAGAATGAGGGGGGAGGGGGGGGAGGGAGAGAGGGGGGGGGGGGGGGAGAGAGAGAGAGAGAGAGAGAGAGAGAGAGAGAGAGAGAGAGAGAGAGAGAGAGACACACACACACAAACATACAGAGAGAGAGAGAGAGAGAGAGAGAGAGAGAGAGAGAGAGAGAGAGAGAGAGAGAGAGAGAGAGAGAGAGAGAGAGAGAGAGAGAGAGAGAGAGACAGACAGACAGACAGACAGAGACAGACAGACAGACAGACAGAGACAGACAGGGAGATAAGTTTAAAAATCAATGCCATGTTGTCTTTTCAAAAGCAGTATTCTAACAATAGTAACAGCCACTGCAATCAAACTTTTTTTGAGTACATACATAGGCCTTGTATATCAATCTTGACTCTCTTTTTGATTTAAAAATACTGGACAACACACACACACATAAACATACACAAAAATCTAACAACACACTCTCAGTGACAGTGACAGGAAAATGTTATTAGCACTTGCACTGTATTCACATGCAGACTGGCAGCCAGTGTAGACATACATACCACATTGTACATAGCGATACTCCATCGTTCAAACAGAATCTGGCCGGAGAATCCATTGACTATTTGAAACCAAAACTGCCAACAAAAACAGAAAACAGAACATGCAACTGTACACACTCAGGGAACAGTAGTTTACGCTCGGCCAGCCACACACTGGGCAAGGTTCACACAGACTGAACAACACACAGAGAGAACAACACACAGAGTGAACAACACACACAGAGAGCAACACACAAAGTGAACAACACACAGAGTGAACACACAGAGAGAACAACACACAGAGTGAACAACACACAGAGTGAACAACACACAGAATGAACTGGGAGGAGCACTGGCCAGACTCAGGATGCCCAGTAAGGTGTTCAGTCTTTCCGGTGGAACAAACAAAGATGTCCAGTCTTTCCGGTGGAACAAACAAAGGTGTCCAGTCTTTCCGGTGGAACAAACAAAGGTGTCCAGTCTTTCCAGTGGAACAAACAAACACGCACACCAAAATGGGGTCCAGTATTTCAAAGGCATGCAAACACAAATGCACTCAATGCCCTTGGGATGCCCTAGGATGTCCCACTGCTATACAGGAAGGACCTCCTGCTTGTGTTCCAACTTTTTCTGAATCGCCATGTGGAGCAAAATTCTCAAAATGAATGTTTCAGGTTAGCTTTAACCGATCTTCTTGCTGGAAGGAAACTGCACCCAGTGTTAAAAATAAATAAATATATATATAGAATGAAACAAAATGCGCAGGGACAGGTGAAAATCCTCCAGTATTAAAAAAATAAAAATAAATAAAAGATAAACAAAGAAGAAGAAAAGAGAAAAAAAGAAGAAAAAAGGAACATTATACAATGTCACAAATTGTGCAGAAACTCTTCAAAAAAGAGGAATTCACTAGCAAGTTCGGCTGGATGATTGCTGGAGCTGGTTTTCATTTGGAGAGTGACCCAAGTTTCACACTTCACCGGAAGAAGGAACGAAAATGCACAAAAAATAATCACAATAATAACATGTAGTCTCATCATCTGGTAATGTGTATTTTGTTGTGTCAACACACACACACACACACACACACATATATATATATATATATAATATATATATATATATATATATATATATCGAAACACCGACATGTATTAAAGTTCACTTTTAACCATGCAAAAGTCAAAAGTGAACAAGACAAAAAGAGCCACAACAATTTAGTTAAAAAAAGAAAATGTGTAGGAAAAAATCACGACACCATATTCAGGTTTGAAGCTGAAATAAAAAGCACATAAATTCTTAACAGCTCACGGAAAATGGTGAGTCTTTTCGTTAAAGACCTCCCATTTTTTCTTTCAACTTGCAATGACCTAAAATTATTCACCATGCCAGCAAAAATCCTGACACATACCGACCAAACTCAGACTTTTTCTCTTTCCTGTAGCTGAAAGCATGCTGGAACTTCTGCATACTTTTAATCTTGACTTTTAAAAGAATGAGCTGGACTTTTAAATGAATGAACTGACTTTTAAATGGATTTTTTCATACAGAATGAGCTGAAATTTTAAAAGCATGCCCTGGATTATTATTATTAATAATAATAACAAAGGTGGGAATTTCTGTAGCAGCCATCTACCACACAAGGTGGCAATAAAAGAGCTTGACTTTAGATAGAATGAGCTGAAATTTCAAAAGAATGACTCGGACTATTGACAGACTGAGCCTGACTTTTAATTTTAAAAGAACAAGCTTGAATTCTGAAAGACCGATCTGGACTTTTAAAAGGATCAGCTGGACTTTGAAGGGACGAGCTGGAAAGACTGAAATGCTGAGTGACATCCAACGCTGGGCACACTGTGACAAGAGACCAGACCGAAGCCGCCAACCTACCACGTTGTACAAACTTAAAGTCCACTTCTCAAACAAACTCTGGCCTGAAAATCCACTTTCTATTGCAAACCAGAACTGAAAGAAAGGCAACGCTCAGTCATCCACACTGTAAAGTGGTAGAATGAAACAAAAGCTCAGCAAACAAGAAACAGTATCAAGCAGTCATCCGACAATCCACGCAACTCTGCTAGCTGTAGAGAATCTAAACAAAAGGCTTCATAAAATATCCTTTACACAGGTGATCATCAATTCTGTCCATTTCCCCAACAATGTCGAATTTCTTGCCAGTGATCTCAGTAAACTAGCTTGAAATATACAATGCACTATGAAAGGAAACAAATTATTACCTAAGGAAACAACTGGAAAAGCGCAATGTAAAATAAATTAATTTAAACAAATGTAACATCCCAAAACACCGCTTAGCAATGTCCAATGGCAATGTAACGTTCAGAGTGGCAAATACAATACTGACCAACTGTTATATTAAGGCAAACAGCTTAGAAATGTGGAACGTAATATCTGGGCAGACCGCCTGGAAATGTGAAATGTGATGTCAAGAAGAAGAAAAAAGAGAAAAGAAGCCCGGAAATGTGAAATGTCATGTCCAGGAAAACATCTTGGAAATCTGGACTAGGAAAACAGTTTGGAAATGTACAATGTCATATTCAGGCAAACATCTTGGGAATGTGAAATGTCATGTCCAGGAAAACATCTTGGAAATCTGGACCAGGAAAACAGTTTGGAAATGTAGAATGTCATATTCAGGAAAACATCTTGGGAATGTGAAATGTCATGTCCAGGAAAACATCTTGGAAATCTGGACCAGGAAAACAGTTTGGAAATGTAGAATGTCATATTCAGGCAAACATCTTGGGAATGTGAAATGTCATGTCCAGGAAAACATCTTGGAAATCTGGACCAGGAAAACAGTTTGGAAATGTAGAATGTCATATTCAGGCAAACATCTTGGGAATGTGAAATGTCATGTCCAGGAAAACATCTTGGAAATCTGGACCAGGAAAACAGTTTGGAAATGTAGAATGTCATATTCAGGCAAACATCTTGGGAATGTGAAATGTCATGTCCAGGAAAACATCTTGGAAATCTGGACCAGGAAAACAGTTTGGAAATGTAGAATGTCATATTCAGGCAAACATCTTGGGAATGTGAAATGTCATGTCCAGGAAAACATCTTGGAAATCTGGACCAGGAAAACAGTTTGGAAATGTAGAATGTCATATTCAGGCAAACATCTTGGGAATGTGAAATGTCATGTCCAGGAAAACATCTTGGAAATCTGGACCAGGAAAACAGTTTGGAAATGTAGAATGTCATATTCAGGCAAACATCTTGGGAATGTGAAATGTCATGTCCAGGAAAACATCTTGGAAATCTGGACCAGGAAAACAGTTTGGAAATGTAGAATGTCATATTCAGGCAAACATCTTGGGAAT
>JABMCL010003074.1:1525000-1557500 GCA_018857735.1 Alviniconcha marisindica | reverse complement strand
AATTACCTGTAACCATCACATCATAACTGTAACACCCCCAGTTCTGTCCTGACACCACCCACATGAATTACCTGTAACCACCACATAACTGTAACATCCCCATTTCTGTCCTGACACCGTCCACACGAATTACCTGTAACCACCATATAATAACTGTAACAACCCCATTTCTGTCCTGACACCGCCCACATTAATTACCTTAATTACCACATAATAACTGTTTACCACATACCTGTAACATCCCCATTTCTGTCCTGGCACTGCCCACATAAATTACCTGTAACCACCACATAATAACTGTAACACCCCCATTATTTCTGTCCTGACACCATCCACATAACTGACCTGTAACCACCACGTAATAACTGTAACAACCCCCTTTTTGTCCTGACACCGCCCACATCAATTACCTGTAACACCACACAATAACTGTAACATCCAATTTCTGTCCTGACACCACCCACACCAATTACCTGTAACCACCACACAATAACTGCAACACCCCATTTCTGAAACCACCCACATATTGAATTACCTGTAACACCACACAGTAACTATAACATCCCATTTCCGTCCTGACACCACCCACACCAATTACCTGTAACCACCACACATTAACTGCAACACCCCATTTTTGTCCTGACACCGGTCACATGAATTACACGTTACCTGCGTTGTGGAAGAATTTAGAGTTTCATTTTGTGTGTGGCCATCTGTTTGTTGGCTGGACTTGTTGACTTATATGTATTCATTCAAATTGTTGCATATCACACAGTTGAAAAATCTGTATGAATGAATGAATGAATGAAAATTTATATATAGCGCATAAAAAACTTCCACACAAAACCTTGCATGTTCACAGCACCAGATACACACAGTGCACACATGTAAGCTCTCGCAAGCTAAAACTACCAAAGGACACTCATACCAAAAGGTACAAACAGCTCCTACCCACCCACCCCTTCCTAAAAGTGGAACTCTACATAGCAGTTAAATGTAAAAATATATACAGTTACAAATAATGATAACAGAAAAAGAAGAAGAAAGAATCACACGCACGCACACACACAGAGAAACACACACACAGAGAAACACACACACACATCATGTCTTACGAAGAAGTAAATAAAGAAATGAATAAATGAATCATTACATCAACTGATAGTTAGCTGATTGATCATTACATAGGAAACAACGGAACCACACCCAATAAAGAGCATGCATGGGTCTTGAAGAGTGGCAGGATGACGCACCTGAATCATTCCCACGTCGTTAGCACCATCACCAATGGCCAGTGTAATGGCTTTCTGAGAATTCTTTACCAGCTCCACAATTTCTGCCTTTTGAAGAGGGGATACTCTGAAACCAAAGGGCTCATCATCAGGAAGAAAAGAAAAAAAGCTGCAGTAAACAGCAAAGTGATACAACTTCACTCTTCTCCAATCTACAGCAAATCCACTTTCAATCGACTCAAAGAAAAATGGCCACCACCTACAACTATCCATCCATACATAAACACATGCATGCAGGTGTACACACACACACACACACACACACACACACACACACACTCACACTGCATACACTCACACACATACATTCACACAAACAAGACACACAAACTCACATGCACACATACATCCACTCATACATATGCATGCACACACACACACACACACACAACACACACACACACACACACACATACACTCACACACATACATTCACACAGTCACAGACACACAAACTCACACACACACATATACATCCACTCACACACACATGCGCATGCGCGCATGCACACACACACACACACTCAACACACACACACACACACACACACACACACACACACAT
Organism: Alviniconcha marisindica; assembly: GCA_018857735.1. Classification (NCBI taxonomy): domain Eukaryota; kingdom Metazoa; phylum Mollusca; class Gastropoda; family Provannidae; genus Alviniconcha; species Alviniconcha marisindica. Next base: position 1,555,643 of record JABMCL010003074.1, on the reverse strand, counting down.
GGAACACACCTGCAGCAGATGACAGATCGGCAAGACAAGGCGAGCTCCAAAAAGTCCTGTCTGCAGTCATGCAACAGTGCGTACTTCAGGGCCTGCAATTCAACACACAGTCTCACTCACCACCAGATAACAGATCAGGGCCTACAATTCAACACAACATTTCAATCACCACCACTAATAGGAGACGCAGAGCTCTATCACATGCAGTGCACACTTCACAGCCTGCAATTCAACACACAATCTCACTCACCAGCACTGATAACAGATCAGGGCCTACAATTCAACACATTTCACTCACCACCACTAATAGGAGATGGCAGATCTCTATCACATGACAGTGCACACTTCACAGCCTGCAATTGAACACACAATCTCACTCACCACCAGATAACAGATCAGGGCCTGCAGTTCACCACACGGCCTGCAATTCAACACACAATCTCACTCACCACTACTGATAACAGATCAGGGCCTGCAGTTCAACACATGGCCTGCAATTCAACACACAATCTCACTCACCACTACTGATAACAGATCAGGGCCTGCGATTCAACACACAATCTCACTCACCACTACTGATAACAGATCAGGGCCTGCGATTCAACACACAATCTCACTCACCACTACTGATAACAGATCAGGGCCTGCAGTTCACCACACGGCCTGCGATTCAACACACAATCTCACTCACCACTACTGATAACAGATCAGGGCCTGCAGTTCAACACACGGCCTGCGATTCAACACACAATCTCACTCACCACTACTGATAACAGATCAGGGCCTGCAGTTCAACACAACATTTCACTCACCACCACAGACAACAGAAACAGATCTCTATCACATGACAGTGCACACTTCATGGCCTGCAGTTCAACGCACACAGCACTGCAGCTCCCAGGCTGATCTGTCCAGCGTAACAGTACTGTGACCTTGAAATCAGCCAAACAAGCATGAACAGGGAAAAACCCAGGTTCTCATCAACCACAGCTCCAACAGAACAGTTGTTCCTTTGACAAACGCTGTGCTGAAGCCAGAGAACAGAACAAAGCCTCACCTCTCCGTCCACGATCAGCCCCACGTCGTTCTCCTTCAAGATGGCGTCCCCAAAGTCGGCTTTGCGTTTGTTCAGTGCTTCTCTCGTGGCCTGTCACGTGCGCAGAAAAGACAGAACGACGAAGCATCAGCACAGTGTTGAACATGGAACAGTCAAACTACCGCACAGGGAAGGACGCAGGGTTTTAACTCGTGCAGCTTTGAAAAGAGCCTTGCAACCACAGAATGGTTGACAGCATTTGCACCTATAGATTAAAAGGTATGCTGAATGGTGTAAGCAAACTGTCAGTTTGCTGCTCCAAAAGTATGCTAAATGCTGAAGTAAAATGTCAGTCTGCTGCTCCAAAGGTATGCCAAATGACATAAATAAAATGTCAGTCTGCTGCTCCAAAGGTATGCCAAATGGTGTGAGAAAATGTCAGTTTGCTGCTCCAAAGGTATGTGTATTTATGAGTAAAGGGACCCCACACCATCACTATGTCCCAAGAAGAAGAATACTCCATGAATCTGTCGAGTTCCAAAATGTGCAGTGTTTAGGTGTGTAACTGTCACTGTGTTCAGTGTTTAGGTGTGTAACTGTCACTGTGAAGTGTTTAGGTGCTTAACTCTCTGTGTCAGTGTTTTGGTGTCACTGTGTGCAGTGTTCAGGTGTGTAACTGTCACCATGTGCAGTGTTTAGGTGTGTAACGGTCACTGTGTGCAGTGTTTAGGTGTGTAACTGTCTGTGTGTGCAGCAGTGTTTAGGTGTGTAACTGTCTCTGTGTGCAGTGTTTAGGTGTGTAACAGTCACTGTGTGCAGCGGTGTTTAGGTGTGTAACTGTCAGTGTGCAGTGTTTAGGTGTGTAACTGTCACTGTGTGCAGTGTTTAGGTGTGTAACAGTCACTGTGTGCAGTGTTTAGGTGTGTAACAGTCACTGTGTGCAGCAGTGTTTAGGTGTGTAACTGTCACTGTGTGCAGCAGTGTTTAGGTGTGTAACTGTCACTGTGTGCAGTGTTTAGGTGTATAACTGTCTCTGTGTGCAGTAGTGTTTAGGTGTGTAACAGTCACTGTGTGCAGTGTTTAGGTGTGTAACAGTCACTGTGTGCAGCGGTGTTTAGGTGTGTAACTGTCACTGTGTCAGCAGTGTTTAGGTGTGTAACTGTCACTGTGTGCAGTGTTTAGGTGTGTAACTGTCTCTGTGTGCAGCAGTAGTTTAGGTGTGTAACTGTCACTGTGTGCAGTGTTTAGGTGTGTAACTGTCACTGTGTGCAGCAGTGTTTAGGTGTGTAACTGTCTCTGTGTGCAGTGTTTAGGTGTGTAACTGTCACTGTGTGCAGCAGTGTTTAGGTGTGTAACTGTCACTGTGTGCAGCAGTGTTTAGGTGTGTAACTGTTACTGTGTGCAGTGTTTAGGTGTGTAACTGTCACTGTGTGCAGCAGTGTTTAGGTGTGTAACTGTCACTGTGTGCAGTGTTTAGGTGTGTAACTGTCACTGTGTGCAGTGTTTAGGTGTGTAACTGTCACTGTGTGCAGTGTTTAGGTGTGTAACTGTCTCTGTGTGCAGTGTTTAGGTGTGTAACTGTCACTGTGTAGCAGTGTTTAGGTGTGTAACTGTCATTGTGTGCAGCAGTGTTTAGGTGTGTAACTGTCTCTGTGTGCAGTGTTTAGGTGTGTAACTGTCATGTGTGCAGCGTGTTTAGGTGTGTAACTGTCACTGTGTGCAGTGTTTAGGTGTGTAACTGTCTCTGTGTGCAGCGTGTGTTTGTTCAGCGTGTTTAGGTTGTAACTGTCACTGTGTGCAGTGTTTAGGTGTGTAACTGTCATCTGTGGTGTTCAGCGTGTTTAGGTGTGTAACTGTCTCTGTGTGCAGCGGTGTTTAGGTGTGTAACTGTCACTGTGTGCAGTGTTTAGGTGTGTAACTGTCTCTGTGTGCAGCAGTGTTTAGGTGTGTAACTGTCACTGTGTGCAGTGTTTAGGTAACTGTCTCTGTGTGCAGTGTTTAGGTGTGTAACTGTCTCTGTGTGCAGTGTTTAGGTGTGTAACTGTTACTGTGTGCAGCAGTGTTTAGGTGTGTAATGGTCACTGTGTGCAGTGTTTAGGTGTGTAACTGTCACTGTGTGCAGTGTTTAGGTGTGTAACTGTCACTGTGTGCAGCACTATTTAGGTGTGTAACTGTTACTGTGTGCAGCACTATTTAGGTGTGTAACCGACACTGTGTGCAGTGTGTAACGTGTCACTGTGTGCAGTGTGCTCACTAGTTTCTGTGCTGTGCATTTTGTGAAAGCCATGCATCCCGTTGTGCATGCCACATCTAGCCAGCAAACAAAAAGAACCAACCATCAAACAACCGTCACCAAAAAAATCTAACGAGTATCAAACAAGCAAGCAGCAAGCATACACAGAAAAAGCACACAACAACCAACCAATCACACACAAAATCAAACAACTGATATTACAGCCACACATGACCAAATAGCAAATACAATAAACCAGCTACTAAACAACAATGAAACTATGCGGACACATACTTTTCAAGCAGGTTTGACACTGCAGCAGTATGCAGTTCCTGAAGTTGGAATGGATGTTAGGTAACAATAAAGTGAACTAAAAAAAACAAAACTCACACAAGGTACATATATCTGCAAACTTCTGGGTTTATACATGATTTTCTCTTTAAAACTCTCAAACTTTTCCCAGACTTAACGACCATTTTCCAAGACCAAGTCACTGCTTAGTTTCATGTTAAACAAATTTTCTATTTTCTTTATATCCTCAGTTGTTTGGCCTCCCAGGATTTTATGTCTGTTTTTCAAAATTTATATCCCCTCCTGCAGATTATCTGTTGAATGTTGTCATGAAGTTCCCAAACCTTTAAAGACCTCGGCCAATAACCATAATGCCATTTTTTTTCTAAACTTTCGAGGCCTGAAAAAAGGCAAGCCAGTTTTCCCAAACCTTCCTAATTTTTTAAGGTCCGTACAAACCCTGTAATTTGCACTGACGACACTGTGCATTGTGACAAAACTAAAGACTTTCAGATTAGAAGGCAGGATAGTGCAGAACTCACAAACACCTTTAAAAAACAACAACAACAACAACAACAAAAAAAACATGCGATGAAATAAAAACATGCACCCAGCAGCTTGCATCGCATCGCACAAAGCAACTCTTGGCAAGTTTGGGCCGAAGTTTGCACGGTGCACGCCACCTTGCGTTCAACCTGAACTGTAACTGAGCGAGTCGCAAGACCGTCTTCAGAGCTGTGGGAGCGAGATGACCCTTTCAGCATCATCAGCTCAGGTGTCGGCCATTTCATTTTGTTTCCAGCTCAAGTCCTTCACAGTGTCCTTCAGCTGACTGACGCCAAGTCATCTCGCTTCTCACACATCTGTGGAGGGTCTGTGCGCATGCTCACCATTATCTGCCCCACTACCTGCTTGAGGATGGTCTGCATTATGCGCCTTGCGAGCAGTTCGGTAAGCCGCCCTTTCGGACCACCTTTGTGATGTCCGCCTAGGTTAGGTACCTGCTTGCATGCCGACAGCCAAGCGTGCACCCGACTACATACATGCCAACCAGACAACCAGCCACGCACCCCACCACACACGCAGTAACCACACGACCAGCCACACAGCTGAATACACACATAACTAGATGAACAGCCACACCCCCCACTACACACATAGTAACCAGATGACCAGCCACACAGCTGAATACATGTATACAAAACCAGATGACCAGCCACATCCCCCACTACACACATAGTAACCAGATGACCAGCCACACAGCTGAATACACACATAACCAGATGACCATGCCACGCACCCTATTACACAGTAGCCAAACAATCAGCCATGCACTCCACTACACACATAGTAACCAGACAACCAGCCACACACTCCACTACACACATATTAACCAGATGACCAGCCATGCACCCCACTACACACTTAGTAACCAGACAACCAGCCATGTACCCCACTACATATATAGTAACCAGACAACCAGCCATGCACCCCACTACACACTTATTAACCAGACAACCAGCCATGTACCCCACTACACACATAGTAACCAGACAACTAGCCACGCACCCCACTACACACATAGTAACCAGATGACAAACCACACACCCCACCACACACATAGTAACCACACACCCCACTACACACATAGTAACCAGATGACAAACCACACACCCCACGACACACATAGTAACCAGACAACCAGCCACACACCCCACCATGCACATAGTAACCAGATGACCATGGCCCCAACCAGCCAACCAGCCTACCACACACATAGTAACCAGATGACCAGCCATGGCCCCACTACACATATGGTAACCAGCAAACCAGCCACACACCCCACTACACACAATAACCAGATGACAAGCCACACATACCCCACTACACACATAACCTGATGACCAGCCACATACCCCACTACACACTTAGTAACCAGATGACCAGCCATGGCCCCACTACACACATAGTAACCAGACAACCAGCCACACACCTCACTACACACACACACACAGTAACCAGATGACCAGCCATGCACCCCACTACATATCAACACACTGTGATCACAAAAGGTTCATCAGTGTTTGCTGCGGCGCTGAACCCAGAGTACAGAGCCGTAGCCAACCCAGCATGACTGTGCACGATACTCTGGCCGAAACACATAGTCCAGCGCGCCAAGGCGTTGCTGCCGATGGCTGAACAGTACAGCAGATAAGCACAGGGCCAGCAAACGTTTTCGCCAAAGATTCAAACCCTCACTGTGACTGTGACACTGGAGGGAATTCTTTTTTTGCTAGACCACCCTTTCTGGCAGCAACAATGGCCTATGCTGTCTTGTGCAAAGAAATTAAAAAAATCCCCACAAAATCAGCATCTTTGAAGAGGTGGGTGGCCTCAAAAAAGGTGGAACAGACATACAAACAGACTGACGGTGCAAGACAGTGGCACCGACAGGCAGACTGACAGAGAAGCACACCGACAGGGGCCACTAAACTGCATCTGCCATTTGAGTTGAAGGGACTGCACTCCATGCACTTGCAGGGTGGCTATATTTAGCATCAAGGGGGACACTACTCTGTATTCACCCTTTGAGTTGAAGGGACTGCACCCCATGCACTTGCAGTGTGGCTATATTTAGTATCAAGGCAGGTGAAGGCATCGAACCAGTGTGCTCTTTGAAAAAAAAAGCAAGTGTATGAAAAGGTTACTCACGTCCAGCGAGCGTTCATTGATGATGATGAGTTCCATGTTCTGCGTGAGCAGCTGGCAGGAATAACCTGCAACCAAGAGTCCTCATCATGATCATCTGACAACAGTTGATGGTTAACCATCATCCTTATTATTTGTTTATTTTTTATTTTTTAATGAATAAAGAAATGAATGGGAGAGTGGCAGAGCAGCTGACCAACCACACACACACACACACACACACACACACACACACACATGCATGCAGGCACACACACACACACACACACACACTCACACACATACACGCACACGCACACACACACACACACACACACACCCTCTCACACCCACTTGCACACCCTCTTTCTCTCACACACACACACACAAACTCACACCCACACATATGCACACCCACACTCGCACACACACACACACACTAACACATACACTCACATATTGCTGAAATGTTGGACTACACTATGTTTTTTTGTGTGTGTGTATCCGTGACCTGCCTTCTTTTGGCGAGTACATTTTCTTCGTTCTTTACAGCTTCTTCTTGAGATCTTCTCACCGGCAGTGAATCAATTCATCTTTTTCGAGGAACTGAGAGTTAAGCTTACCAATGTTGATGGCAGTCTCTTGTTTGTCGCCTGTCAGCACCCACAGCTTGATGTCCGCCAAGCTCAGCTTGTAGATGGTCTCTGGCACTCCCTACAACACAAATCACGCTTTTAGTTTCTTCTTTAATGTCTGCCATCATCAGCTTATAGACGGTTTCTGGGACTCCCTACAACACACAACACGCTTTTACTTTCTTCTTTAATGTCTGCCATCATCAGCTTATAGACGGTTTCTGGGACTCCCTACAACACAAATCATGCTTTTAGTTTCTTCTTTAATGTCTGCCATCATCAGCTTATAGACGGTTTCTGGGACTCCCTACAACACAAATCATGCTTTTAGTTTCTTCTTTAATGTCTGCCATCATCAGCTTATAGACGGTTTCTGGGACTCCCTACAACACAAATCATGCTTTTAGTTTCTTCTTTAATGTCTGCCATCATCAGCTTATAGACGGTTTCTGGGACTCCCTACAACACAAGTTATGTTTTTAGTTTCCTCTTCCTGTCATGCATGGTCTCAGGTATCATTGGCGGGAGCTGCCACAAGTATAATTTTTGTCACGATAAAAAAGTTTCATCAAGCGACAAAACGACACTTAAACAACACTTAAACAGTTAAAAATGACAAACAATTAGATGACTTATCTTCTGTTTGGTCGAGTTGTTTACTTGTCCAGTGCTTGGATTGCCCTAATATAACCGCATTGGTTGACTGGGCATAAAATACCAATTTACTTACTTACAGTGCTTGGACTGCCCTGATATAACCGCACGGGTTGACTGGGCGTAAAATACCAATTTACTTACTTACTTACAGTGCTTGGATTGCCCTGATATAACCGCACTGGTTGACTGGGCGTAAAATACCAATTTACTTACTTACTTACAGTGCTTGGATTGCCCTGATATAACCGCACTGGTTGACTGGGCATAAAATGCCAATTTACTTACTTACAGTGCTTGCAAGAACCTTCTTTTTTGGAAATTTCTTGGAAGACATTTCATCGTTTTTAACCATTAACTGTTGTTTACGTGTTCTGTCACTTGATAAAGGGTGAAAATTTGCAGACTGTGTGTCAATGTCATAATAAATAAGTGTCATTCTGACTCTTTTATGTGTTTGGATCTTGTTTTCGAATATTAGCAGTCATTCTTGTTTCAGATTTTTTTCCACCAAAAGTAAACCAATGCTGTAACTGATAGGAAAGAAGAAGCACTCAACGACCTTCCTTGAAAAGATGAGAGAGGTCATCATCAATCAGATGAACATTGGAACTGTTTCAAATGCTACACTGGGAAATCTTCACAGAGATGGGGTGGTCAGCGTAAGGGCCGTTCCGAGCACGTAGATAACCTCTTGAACTGGATTGTACCCGACAGAGAAGAAAAAGGAAGAAAAACGGTGCAAACTGCAAATGCAACCCTGGCGGCGAGTACTCACATCCTGAAGTTTGTCCTCGATAGCAGTGGCGCCCATCAGCATCAGATTCTGCACACATAAACAACAACTGAATTTTAGTTTCAAAAACCTCACAACCATCTAATGGCCTTTAGTGGGGAAGTCTACGTATCACACTCTTGCCCTTGGTGTGTTGCAAACATGCAAGTCTGTACGTGACAGAAGTTGGCACTTATCATCATCGCCTTCAACGTCTGCATTCTCGAGCGAGGAAAATCACACACGCGCACGCATCTGGACAAACGGACAACCCCACCTGTTCTATCAACTCGGCGGCCTCTTCTATCTTCTTGTCCCTGTTCTGGAGGGAGGTGCTGGCCTTGTAGTAGGTGTGCTTCCACTCGTCATAGAATTCCTCGCTGATCTCAGCCTTGGCGATGCACAGTGTGCGCAGACCTTGGGAGAGGAAACGTACGCGTGAGGTTCGGCAATTCCCCTGGGCCAGGAAGCTCAGTTCTTCCCCATGTGACACGTAACACAATGTCATGTGGAAGGATAGTTGCAAAGTGCCTGCACCTAGTGTGCGTCCCAAGCTTACAATACAACAGGGCTAACAGAGGTTTATAGAATTATGAGAAAAAGAAAACCCTGAATTATTACATGGGTAAATACGCTCCATTCCATTCAACATTTTACTCATCACTTCCAGTACACGCACGAACACACACACTCACACACACACACACACACGCACACACACACACACACACGCACACGCACACACACAACCACATTTGGGGCTCATTTAGGAATGACACACTTAAACTGTGCATTATTATTTACTTATTTTATGACTTAAGCATGAAAAAAAGGTAAATTCCTGGAAGTTAGCAAGTTGTCTTGTAGCTGTACTGTTGAATTAAAAAAAGAATTCATTTAAAACTTTTAGTGTGTTCTGATCTTTTTTCTTTTTTTCCCTTAAAAAACTGGCAGTCAGTTTGGTTAATTTTTTCTTTCATGATGGTTTCATTTTCCAGTGGGATCATCCCTGAGGATCATTCCAACTCTTCTGCAGCTTCAGTGCTATGCTTCTGTGTTTCCCATATCACCACCTGTTCAGCACTTTTTACCTGAAGGAAGGGCACTGGATCTTTAACATGCGTAATGGCCTTAGAGTGGTTGGTAGGGCTGAATTGACAAACCACGTATGCCTCACCAAGACCTAGATGTGGATGGACCGTACAGACTGATTATACTTACCCAGAGAAGCAAAGCCTTCTAAGTGTTGGAGTGTGATGTCACTGTACAGCTGCATCTCACACAAGCGCTCGTATATCACAGTATCCTGAAGATAAGATACCTCACATGTAAGTGTATCCCTGGATAACAACCTCATATGTAAGTATATCCATGGAAAACAATCACACAAAACAAAAGCATGCATGCACATACATACACACACACACACACACACACACACACACACACACACACACACACACACACACTTTTCTGGGAACACAGCAGCAAGCATAATAAATCAATAGTGAAATAATTTCTAAACATTATGAACAAAATTGGCCAACTTAGGAACAAAACAATCAAACAATCAAATTAATTTTAACCAACCAACAACACACACACACACACACACAAGAAAACAGACAAATATTAGGAAGTCTGCATAATACATATCAAAGAATCCAGGCAATTCATACACATATGCACAGTCTCATTTCCAAACCACTTGTTATCCCTTTCAATGCACTCTTCCATATTACGCCCCCCCCCCCCCCCCCCCCCCCACAGTAATGAATATCCACAAACAACACACACTTCACTCCTCCACCCCAGTGGCTAGATTAAAATGTTGTTACGGCTGCATATTTACGTGGGGACTATCTTCAGCTACTATAAGCTCCTTGCATGACCCCTTCCATCCTCCAGAAATGGAGATAAATCCTCAGAAGATGGTGTGTGGCTGCCCGTGTGATGGGACTAATAAAAAATAAAATGGCCACACACACAATCCTCTCACCTGCGGAATGCGTTTATCAGTGTACCATTGCATACGCCTTGGGTGATCCTCCACAGGGTTCAGCTGGGGAATGCTACAACAACGGTAACACCACCACCACCAACACCAACAACTCCAAAGTAAACACGACTACTCACAGCTCCTTTGGTATACAGCTTGATCTGACCACCAGGACATCGGACGATCACAGACATTCTCTTCCGGTCACTGCAGACAGATGGAGTGGCAAAATGCAGTCAAAAAGACTGTTTCAGTTTCCTACAAAGGCATCCTCCGCGTCAGTCTACATATTGTTTTGAGCGCCCTTTACTTTGCTCTCACAGAAAGCTCCACAAATTCTAAATCAATCAAAACGACTGTTCTGATTGAGTACAAAGGCATCCTACTCGTCAGCCTACACGTTGTTTTGAGTACCTCTTACGTAGCTCCCACAGAACGCTCCACAAATTCTAAGTCATAAAAGCAAGAAGCTTATTCACATATAGCTTTCAGTTGCAACAGCATGGTTAACTGCAGCAACAGTCGATAAACTTGTGGATGACCTACCACCCTACACTGCAGTGGATAACTTGTGAAGAGCATCTAACTGATTAGTGTGAAGACCATCTAAACTTGTGGATGACCCACCACCCTACACTGCAGTGGATAACTTGTGAAGAGTATCTGATTAGTGTGAAGACCATCTAAACTTGTGAATGACCCACCACCCTACACTGCAATGGATAACTTGTGAAGAGCATCTAACTGATTAGTGTGAAGACCATCTAAACTTGTGAATGACCCACCACCCTACACTGCAGTGGATAACTTGTGAAGAGTATCTAACTGATTAGTGTGAAGACCATCTAAACTTGTGAATGACCCACCACCCTACACTGCAATGGATAACTTGTGAAGAGCATCTAACTGATTAGTGTGAAGACCATCTAAACTTGTGAATGACCAACCACCCTACACTGCAGTGGATAACTTGTGAAGAGCATCTGATTAGTGTGAAGACCATCTAAACTTGTGAATGACCCACCACCCTACACTGCAGTGGATAACTTGTGAAGAGTATCTAACTGATTAGTGTGAAGACCATCTAAACTTGTGAATGACCCACCACCCTACACTGCAGTGGATAAACTTGTGAAGAGTATCTGAGCGGTCTGAAGAGTATCTAACCGAGCAGTCTGAACAGCATTTAACTGGGTAGTCTGAAGAGTATCTAAGCAAGTAGTGTGAAGGGCATTTAACTGGGTAGTCTGAAGACTATCTAACCAATTAGTCTGAAGGGCATTTAACAGGGTAGTCTGAAGAGTATTTAACCGAGTAGTCTGAAGGGCATTTAACAGGGTAGTCTGAAGAGTATCTAACCAATTAGTCTGAAGGGCATTTAACTGGGTAGTCTGAAGACTATCTAACCAATTAGTCTGAAGAGTATCTAACCAATTAGTCTGAAGGGCATTTAACAGGGTAGTCTGAAGAGTATTTAACCGAGTAGTCTGAAGGGCATTTAACAGGGTAGTCTGAAGAGTATTTAACCAAGTAGTCTGAAGGGCATTTAACAGGGTAGTCTGAAGAGAATCTAACCAAGTAGTCTGAAGAGTAACCAAGTAGCCTGAAAGGTAACTAGGTAGTCTGCAGAGTAACCAAATAGCCTGAAGAGTATCTGACCAAGCATCTGGAGAGTAACCAAGTAGCCTGAAAGGTAACTAGGTAGTCTGCAGAGTAACCAAATAGCCTGAAGAGTATCTGACCAAGCATCTGAAGACTATCTAACCAAGTAGTCTGAAGAGTGAGTATGTAATGAAGTATCTGAGGAGTATGTAACCAAGTGGTTTGAAGAGCATACAGCAGTGTCCAAAGAAGATGTAACCGAGTGGGAAAAAAAAAAGAGGGGCTATCCGTCATGAGGGCAACTAACTCTTCACTGGGAATCAGCTGCGTCAAATTGTAAACAAAAATCCATTCTGGTCACTCTAACGACATGCAATTAACTAAATGTGCCAAAACACACCTGGTAAACTCCAAAACATTGAGTACTTCATAGACCTCCGACTCCCCAAACTGAAACACAAAAAAGAGAAAGAATGAATGCATCGAAAACAGACACCTGACATACGAAGACAGTAGAGTTGCTCTAGTCATATGCAACTCTGAACGAGTGACTAGCTCTACACAACACATCTGAATATCCAGCAAAGTGGTTACAGCACTGTTTAGTTGTTACATGGCTGGTGTCATGTGAAACTGCTGCTGTCTCGGCACCCATTCTGTGTACACCACACAGCCATGCTCAAGTTTACAGTCTCACTTTATTCAGAGTCACATTCAAACAGGCTGCAGGTGTGTTTAGCTGTAACCTGCCAACTGCACCTTCGGCAGAATGACCTGGGTATTTTACACGCTACTGCAGTAACATGGGGCTGGAACAGATACTGAAACAAGTCAGCACAGGTAGTGAGCTCTGGAGAAGAAAATCCTCCTGCCTGCTCCTGCCAGAGATTGACCGTATCCATGCCCCACATCATATGTATTGCTGCTAGTACATACACTTTTTTTTTACTATGTATTGCTGCTAGTACATACACTTTTTAAAAATCTTTTTTCTTAAAAATTATTCATGACATAAAAGCAAGACAAGTAAGAAAAATGCAAACAACCGTTCATTAAAAAACAGTTCAGACATAAAACGTCATGTGATGTCAATAGCAAGAACAGTAAGCAAAATGTATACAAAACAAATCAAAGTTCTGACACACACTGTCACACACAAAATTATCCCATAATACCAAAGCATGGATATGAAGATAAACGTCACACACACACACACACATGCACACACACACACATGCACACACACACACACATACACACACATAAACATACACACACACAAACACACATAACAAGTTACGATAAGTAATATATGGAAAATTCCTTGAGTAAACCCCAAACAAAGAAACAAACAACATCAGAACAATCCACAGAAATGCCGCCACGGTTACATAGACAGCGTGAGAAACTGCCACTGACCACTTCAATCTCCACAGTCTGCGGTGTTCTGGTGGTGAAGACAAAGCCCAGCTGCTTGGCTGCTTTCACCAACGCTGCCTCATCTGCCGCACACACAATGCCAGTGGTAAAACATCCCCATGCGTCGCCCTTTTCTTTCTTTCTCTCTCCCATGATCGTGGGGCATTTAGTCACATGACATGCATCCGTCATCTGCCATAATTCTTTTACACACTCATTCCTACTTCTTTTCCTAAGCCTTTTTTTTCCTCTTTTTTTCTCTCTCGCACATACTAAATTATATGATATCCATCTATTACAGTCTCACATGTTTACGACATACATAAATTGAATACAGTGCAATCATTCCTTCATCCCTTGGGGTGTGTGTGTGCGTGTGAGTGTGTGAGTGTGTGTATGTGTGTCATCCCTTGGGGGGGGGGGTGCGTGTGTGCGTGTGTGAGTGTGTGTATATATGTGTGTGTGTGTGTGTGTGCATGTGTGCGTGCGTGTGTGCATGCGTGCCTGTGTGACAGAGACAGAGAAAGAGAAACAGTGTGTGTGTGTGTGTGTGTGCGTGCATGCGTGCGTGCTGCGTGCATGCGTGCGTGTGTGCATGCATGCATGTGTGCATGTGTGTGCCCACCCTAGAGTTTGCTGAAACCATACACATACAGGTGAGATATACTGAACTGGTAGTATGCATGTGCATTGGAAAAAAAGATTCCAAACAAAAGATTCCAAATGCATTTAATTTTTTTAAGGAAAAAAAAAGAATTAGAACCAAGCTAAAACACTACTTCACAATGTCTCCAAATGTAACACTTACAATATATCCAACCACACAAAGACTTTAAACTCAAGCATGCATGAAGACCACTTACGCCTGCAAGTCTGCACCCACCCACCACCCCCACACACCCTCCCACCACCCGCACCCTCCCACCCACTTTTTTTAAGGCTCTGTCAACCCCAAAAGGGAAATAACTGACCAGGTGAAGAGGAGAGGTAAACGATGTCCCCCGTGTCGTGATGTTTCTCCGGCACCACTGTGTGACACACGGCCAGCAGCACCAGGAACTCACGGATGGTATCAGCCGACACCTGCCGGGTCAAAACACATCCTCAGTACATCCCGCACCCAGTTTTCTCTGTCAAAGTCTACAGAGGGAGGACACGGCATATTTCAACTGCAATGACAGTTGAGCAAGGTGGGGGGTGGGAGAGGGAGGGGGGAGGGAGAGGGGGGAACAGTGTGGGAAGGGAAGCAGGGGAAAGATGAAGAATGAAGGGGGGAGGTGTATTGGGTGGGAGGGAAGGCAGTCAAGGTGGGAGGATGTCAGGGGGGAGGGAGGAGTGTGTCAAAGTGACAGGGAACAGGCCAGAAGGAGGGGAAGAGGAAGGAGGGGGAGGGGTGCATGTTGGGTGGGAGGCAGGAGAGGGGTCAAAGTGGTAGGCAGCATGCGGAAGGAGGGGAGGGTGAAGGAGGGGAGGGTGAAGGAGGGGAGGGTGAAGGAGGGGGGGTGTCAGGTGGGAGGGAGGAGGGGGTCAAAGTGGTAGGCAGCATGCGGAAGGAGGGGAGGGTGAAGGAGGGGAGGGTGAAGAGGGGGGGGATGTCAGGTGGGAGGGAGGAGGGGGTCAAAGTGGTAGGCAGCATGCGGAAGGAGGGGAGGGTGAAGGAGGGGAGGGTGAAGGGGGGGGGGGGGTGCAGGTGGAAGGAGGAGGGGGTTCAGGTGGTAGGGAGGAGGGGGTCAAAGGGAGGGGAGGGTGGAAGGAGGGGAGGGTGAAGGGGAGGGGGGATGTCAGGTGGGAGGGAGGAGGGGGTCAAAGTGGTAGGCAGCATGTGGAAGGAGGGGAGGGTGAAGGGAAAGGGGGAGGGTGAAGAGGGGGGGGGGGGATGTCAGGTGGGAGGGAGGAGGGGTCAAAGTGGTAGGCAGCATGCGGAAGGAGGGGAGGGTGAAGGAGGGGAAGGGGGGGGATGTAGGAGGGAGGGAGGAGGGGGTCAAAGTGGTAGGGAACATGCAAGGGAAGGGAGGGACAGTGGGGGGTGGGGGGGGGGGGTATGTAGGGTGGGAAGAAGGGGGGTCAAAGTAAAGTAGGAGCATGCGGAAGGAGGGGAGGTGAAGGGGAGGGGGGGGGACAGGGGGAGGAGGAGGGGGTCAAAGTGGTAGGCAGCATGTGGGAAGGGAAGGAAGGGGGAGGTGAAGGGAGGGGAGGGGGGTGAAGAGTGGGAGGGGGGGAGGCTGTCATGGTGCGAGGTGAGGAGGGGGGGAAAGGGGGGTAGGGAAACCCAAAGGGAAAAAAGGTGGGGGACAGTGATGAGAGGGGGGAAGGCTGAAGAGGAGGGGAAGTGGGTCAAAGTAAAGGGGAAGGCATGAGGGGGGAAGAGGAGGGAAGGAAGGGGAAGGGGGGGGACAAGGGGGGGATGGGAAGGAGGGGGTCAAAGTGGTAGGGAACATGTAGGGAAGCGGACAGTGAAGGGGGGCATAGGTAGGATGGGAAGGAGAAGGAGGAGGGGGGGTCAAGATGGGAGGGGTGGGAGCGCTGTACATGAAAAGCTGGGGAATGGTGAGGGTGGGGGGAAGAGGGTTGGATGGGAGGGACCAGGGGAAAGCAAGGTGGGCGGGATGGGTCAATGTGGATGAAGAGAAGCAGGGGAAGGCTGAAGAGAGAAGGGAAGTGGGTCAGATGGAAGGAAGAAGGGGGGACAAGGTCTGAGGGATGGAGGTGCTGTATGGGAAGAGAAGCAGGGGAAGGGGGGGGACAAGGTCTGAGGGATGGAGGTGCTGTATGGGGAGAGAAGCAGGGGAAGGGGGGGGGGGGAACAAGGTCTGAGGGATGGAGGTGCTGTATGGGAAGAGAAGCAGAGGAAGGGGGGAAGGGGGGTAGTAGTTTGGATGGAAGAAGGTGGACAAGGTCTGAGGGATGGAGGTGCTGTATGGGAAGAGAAGCAGGGGAAGGGGGAAAGGGGGGGGGGGGGGGTAGTAGTTTGGATGGAAGAAGGTGGACAAGGTCTGAGGGATGGAGGTGCTGTATGGGAAGAGAAGCAGGGGAAGGGGGGGGGGGGGGGGGGGGGAGTAGTTTGGATGGAAGAAGGTGGACAAGGTCTGAGGGATGGAGGTGCTGTATGGGAAGAGAGGCGGGGAAGGGGGAAAGGGGGGGGGGGGGGGGTACAGTTTGGATGGAAGAAGGTGGACAAGGTCTGAGGGATGGAGGTGCTGTATGGGAAGAGAAGCAGGGGAAGGGGGAAGGGGGGGGAGCAGTAGTTTGGATGGGAGGAAGGGGGGGGGGGGGGGGGGAAAAAGGTCTGAGGGATGGATGCTGTATGGGAGAGAAGCAGGGGAAGGGGCAAAGGGGGGGGGGGGGGCAGTGAGAGGTGGAGAGGAAAGGAGTGGGGGGGGGGAAACAAGGTCTGAGGGATGGAGGTGCTGTGTGAGGAAAAAAAGCAGTGGGAAGCTGAATGGAGGAAGGGTACCATCATCAGGTTTCAAACTTCTCCACACATTATTGGTCAGTTCCTTGCTGAGAGATTTTTTTCCACTGACAATTTAAGCCCTTTTTTTTTGTCTAATTAAATAAGGGCTGTTTTTAATCTCTCGTCTCTTTCAGTCTTGTTTTAAAATGCTGGCAGACAGATTCTGTTTTTCTTCCCTTAAAATTTACAGCAAGAAATGTTGGTATTATGCCCCTACCTGCCTACATACCATCACATTCCATATTTCCTGCAACAACCTCTGGTCTCATGTACCATTTTCAAGACACCTGACAAATTTTATCACAAGGCACAAAAGTACACTTACATGTGTGGAACGCATGTTGTACAGCAACGTTTGATCATTGAAGCAGTCTCGGCTCTCTTCATTGTTGCTGGAACAAACAGTGTGAAACTGAAACTGGAGCTGACACTTTTCAGACCAAAGTGCAACCACTGACTAATATGACATCATGAAATACAGCACTATGTGTGATGCAGATGGAGTGACTAGAATGCTTAAAAAGAAAAGCAAGAAAATTAGAAACAAAGAAGTACTAAACACACACACATACACACACACACACATGCACACACGCACACACACTCACATGCATGCACGCATGCACGCATGCACACACACACACACACACACACACACACACACACACACACACACACACACACACACTCCACACACATGCACACTCACATACATACACTATGCACACATGTATGCATGCACATATAAATACAGACAGACACACAGAAAGCGCATGATTAACTCACCCATAACATATGCCAGCTATGGAACACTTCCTGAAGTCCATGATGTTCTGGGTCAAGGTTCCGGTCTTGTCAGAGAAGATGTACTGAACCTACAGCCACAAGAACATTGACAGTCAGTCAGCCCAGCTCAAGGCTGAGAACTAAAACCTCACTGAGCTTGCAGGTCATCTCTGTCTGTCTGTCTTTGTCTCTCTCTCTCTCTCTGTCTTTGTCTGTCTGTCTCTCTATCTTTGTCTGTCTGTCCGTCTGTCTCTCTATCTTTGTCTGTCTGTCCGTCTGTCTCTCTGTGTCTTTGTCTCTGTCTGTCTGCCCCTCTCTGTCTCTCTCTCTTCTGTCTGTCTGTCTGTCTGTCTGCCCCTCTCTGTCTGTCTGTCTGCCTGTCTGTGTCTGTCTGTCTCTCTCTGTCTGTGTCTGTCTCTCTCTGTGTCTGTCTGTCCGCCCCTCTCTCTCTCTCTCAGTTCATACAACTTAAACTGTTGAACCATGACAACGCAAACAAATACAAAGGTATCTGAAAACACAAACATCAATTTTACACACACAGGCACCTGAGTTACCTCTTACACACTTACTGCCATTTACACACTTAGTGCCATTTGAGCACCAGTGTCAGTTAGCTGACAGTTTTCAGGGACCTATGGCACAACCAGTTATGGCAATGGTTGGAGGAAAGGATGTTGTGAATCAATGCCAGGAGTCTGCAGGCAAAATTTTCAATCACAAGTCTGATGTTCTACCACTGAACTATCCCTGATTCCCTGAGTTCCACGCTGAATGTGTGCCACGTATGTCACCTCTCCAAGCTCTTCACAAGCACCAGGAATTCTGGCTTGCTGCAGAACAAGCACCTCCCTCCGCCATCCCTTTCTCTCTCTACACACACACACACGCACATGCACATGCACGCACGTACACACCACACACACACATACACACACACACACACGCACACACACACACACACATTAACTGTACGCCGCCTTACCTGCCCAAGTTCTTCATTGAGGTTCGAGGTTCTGGCCATGGCCGGGGTGTCCGTCTCTTTGCAGTACATGTCCAGGTCCTGCACAGCCAACATGCACCTTTCTGACATCATCACACAATCCACTTTCTGTGCCATATCATCACAGATGTTTGCCCTGATATGCAACTGTGTGTGTGTGTGTGTGTGTGTGTGTGTGTGTGTGTGTGTGTGTGTGTGTGTGTGTGTGTGTGTGTGTGCGTGTGTGTGTGCATGTGTGTGTGTGTGTGTGTTGCACGTGTGTGTTGCACGTGTGTGCATGTGTGTGTTCATGTTGTATGCACTAAATTTTGAAAACATGTATATTTAAAGAATGTGTAAGCGCTTTGGACCAACGTGAGCTGGTTTGGCCTAGCGGTAAGGCGTTAGGCTGTTAAGCAGAAGGACCTCGTTTCGAATCTGCTTCAGCTCTCCTTTCTCTTCAAAAATGTGGTCTGTGGACACTGTCTTGTGACTTTGTCCCTCACAATTAATGAAACATTAAAATGGCTCTCATTGCTGTCCACCTTAATGCAGAAGTCATTCTGGTGGTGACAGCGTAGCAATGGTATATAATCTCCCTCTCCCCCCACCTCCATACCACCTTCCCCCCTTCTCCCCGTCCCTAATAAGCCTTGTGGTTTCTGTGGACGTTAAGCACCACGTTTACTTACTTATTGTTGTTATTAATATTATCAAAAAATGAGTACATGTCATCAGTGCTTTGTTATGACAGACAGTGCTTCCGTAACACCCAAATGTTACCAAAGCTGAAGAAAAAAATATATGAAAAAAACCCCTAAGAATCCTTGACCTGGAAACCGAAGCCAAAAGGAAGTCTGTGTTCTGCTGATGCAGGCACAAGTCCTACTCTTGCCTTTTAAGTGAAACACAGCACACAAAGCAACTAACTTACTGACTGCTAGCCCATGTAAAAACACAGGGGATCCAGCTTACCAGCTGAAGAAGATGACAAGTAACACACACATAGGGTTCTGCCCTCAGCTCTAAGACCTACTCTAAGACCTGCCTCCCACAGTTACGGTCATACAAGCTTTCAATCTGATCACCATGAGGTGTTGTGTTGACTGCTGGAATGTATGACGATTCCAGTCTGATTCCAGCTTTCAAATGAATGCAACTTGTCTCAGCTAACTTCACCTAGAATCCCTTGTCAACACCGAATGTGCACTATTTTTTCTTCTTCTGTGAAGCTTTCGTTCAGAATCCATCGGGCTTTTGCTCTGTTGCTAAGCTTTAGCGTGTGCGCCAAACATGGCAGCTACACCTCAGGCTTTTTGCACAGAAGTGTTATTTGTGATGTTCTGATTGGCTGAAGCTGCTTGGGTGATTGACAGCCCACCTCCTATCATCTGCTGAAGTTGGGTTTAAATTGTGTGTAGTGTGCTCATGTGAGTAGGTGCCCATGTATGCATGTGTGTGTCTGCTTAGATTGGTCCCTCCAGGCAAGAGTTTGTGCTTAAAAGTACTTTTATTATTATTATCATCAACGTTATTATTACTTCAAACTGACATGAGGAACTGACCCAGTTTATGTATGCATGCGTGTGTGTGTCTGCTTAGACTGGTCCCTCCAGACAAGAGTTTGTGCTTTAGATTTTTTTTAAATATTATTATTATTATTACTTCAAGCTGACACAAGGAACTGACCAAGTTATGAAAATGGCCTGAATGAACTTGACCACCTCATGTATGCTTGTGTGTGTGTGTGTGTGTGTGTGTGTGTGTGTGTGTGTGTGTGTGTGTGTTTTGCTTTTTCAGAATGGTCCCTCCAGACAAGGTCTGTGCTTTAGAAATACTGTTATTATTGTTATTATCATGGTTATTATTACTTCAAAGTGACATGAGGAACTGACCCAGTTTATGAAAATGGCCTGAATGAACTTGACCACCTCCAGTGTGACCTGCAGGGAGATGGGGATCAGGTTGTTGTACAGGATGATGAAGGTCAGCAAGGTCAGGCCAAAGTTGGCTTCAGGCTCCACTGAAAAAACATGTAAAACAAAGCAGTCATCAAAAAACCAAAAAAACGCACACACACACACACACACACACGCACACACACACAAACCACCTGAAACAATGACTGCTAGCATTCTAATTTGCAAATTATGTTTCTGTTGTACTAAATAACGTTCTTTTGAACATTTATGTGTTTGGACTTGGAGCAAAGCAGTCGTCATCAGAAAATGTTTGCCAGCAAAAGCAAAGCTCTCACAGGACTTGAACTCATGGATGAGACACACCTTGGAGCATGTATTCCTATCATCTGCTTTTGCGCTACACTTGATTCCATTTCCTGGAGGAATGCTCATACTTAATACTTAATAGATCATTGTTATAAAGCGCTGTTCTCCAACCCGAGTTAAGCTTGCTGTGCTGTACAAACAACTCATGGTAACAACAACCACATTTACATGCATCACAACAAACAGAACCTTAAGTTGTCTACCACAGGGATGTCACTTAGCGAACAATACCCCCCCCCCACACACACACACACACATATACACACACACACATATATATATATATATATATACACACACACACATATATATATATATATATACACACACACAAACACACATCCATACACACTCACATACAAACACTCTCTCTCTCTCACACACACACACACCATACACAAGCACGCACATATGGCATACATATATATGCATATTTGAACACCAAAACATACACTGACGGCAATATCCACTTTTAGCCCCGTCGGTTCGCTGTCCTCAAATGGTCTGAGGATGCGTGTGTGCGTGTGTCTAGCACTAGCTGGCATAGTACGGAAAGAACTGATGTGTGGATATGCCAACGTAGTGCATACTTCAAGTTCATTCCGTCCACACACACACACACACACACACACAACACATCACACACACACACACACACACACACACACATTCTCATACCATTTGAGGACAGTGAACCGACGGGGCTAAAAGTGGATACTGCCACACTGACACACACCAAGATGCACACACACGTTGCTGAGACTGACCATCAAAGAAGAGGTACCAGTCCTTGTTCGAGTGTCGCCCGGTCCACACGCTGTTGGCTACCGCACACACCAGGGACAGCACCACCAGCAATACAAACAGCAGCAGGATCTGAAAGAAAAAGAAAAAACATACACAACTGAAGACGCATCATATACCCTGTCTAGCACCAGCAGTATAAACAGAAGCAGGATCTTTAAAAATTTCAAAAATTATACACAACTGAAGACACCAGCAATACACACAGCAGCCCTGTATACACCCTGTCTAGCACCAGCAATACAAACAGCAGCCCTGTATACACCAGTCTAGCACCAGCAATACACACAGAAGCCCTGTGTACACCCTGTCTAGCACCAGCAATACAAACAGCAGCAGGATCTAGAAACAAAACCCATACACAGTTGAAGACACATCATTTATACACCCTGTCTAGCACCAGCAATACACACAGCAGCAGGATCTAAAAAAAACAAACCACAACTGAAGACACATCATCATACACCCTGTCTAGCGCCAGGCATTCCGGGGTGAAACGGATACCAGAATGAGAGTCAGCACAGAAAGTTGACCCTGGAGAAGACTACACACTAATTCAAAAAATTTCACCAAAAAAAAAAACGAAACATAAAAACACAGCAGCAATCACCCAGTCAATATTATTAACTAAAAGAGAGCAAGTGTGTTGCTCACTCTTTTACGACAAGATACGAACACGACTGCTAACACCCCCTCTCACCACCACCACACTCCTCCCCTGAAGCATTTTTCCGGAGCAGATTTATTAAATTAAAATACTGACTTAAAAAGACAGCCCACAGTGCTGCTGTATATATATATATATATATATATGCGAAGCTGTCAACCAACCACTCTGCCCAACTCAAGAATAGGTCAGCCTTTTGCTTGCAGTCCATGAGGATGGGTGAGAAATTTCACTCACCCCCCCCCCCCCCCCCCCCCCACAAAAAGAAAAAAAATACAACAGAACAAAATACACAATCCCTAAGCCTTGCGTTCTTGGAGATCTTAAGCTGAATTAAAATGAAAGACTTAGGTGGGCATTTTTATTTTTTTTGTTTTTTTTTATTTTTTTATAGTTTGCATTCTACAAGGCCATAGAAATGTGAGCAAACCAGACCTGAGTGTTTGTGAGCTTCTCCACATTGGAGCGTTTGAGCGGAGTACTGGTGGAGTTGAGCATGAGTTTGGTCTGGTGGCCGGTGTACACCACAAGCCCTGGTACAGCAGACAGGTTAAAACAATTACTTGATGGTAATGATGATGATGATCATGATGATCATGAAGACGTGTAGAGTACTAATACGCATCCATGATGCAACTGCATGCTCATTGTACATTCAAAAAACAAAAAGAGGTTGTTTCACATCCATTTCCTTCCCGGTCACAGTCACATGATATGTACACACACATTGTTTGAGACCCCATCCCCTGCCACATACATATACACATACTACACACACACACACACACACACACACACACACACACACACACACACACACACACACACCATATACACACATGTGCATACAAAAATGCACACACTTCTATAAAACACACAGAGAAACACTTCAAACAATATGCAACATGACACACATACATACTACACCAAAACACTACGCATGTAATACACACCTAAAGACATAATACACACACACACACACACACACACACACACACACACACACACACACACACACACACACACACACATACAAAATGCACATATACCTGTATACAAAACACACCACATACATACAAACACTACTCATAAATACACACACAGGCACATGCATGCATATACATACACATCCACATGCATGCAGACACTGTCACACCCACACACGCACACACACATACAAAATGCACATATACCTGTATACAAAACACATATGAGAACACTACATACATACAAACACTACTCACAAATACACACACAGGCACATGCATGCATATACATACACATGCATGCAGACACTGTCACACACACACACACACACACACACACACACACACACACACACACACACACAATCACATATGCACTAACCTGTATACAAAACACACTACATACATACAAACACTACTCACAAATACACACACAGGCACATGCATGCATATACATACACATCCACATGCATGCAGACACTGTCACCACACACACACACATCACACACACACACACACACACACACATACAAAATGCACATATACCTGTATACAAAACACACATGAGAACACTACATACATACAAACACTACTCACAAATACACACAGAGGCACATGCATGCATATATACATACAAATGCATGCAGACACTGTCACACCCACACAGCCACACACACACACACACACACACACACACACACACACACACACACAAATGCACATATACCTGTATACAAAACACACATGAGAACACTACATACAAACACTACTCACAAATACACACACAGGCACATGCATGCATATATACATACACATGCATGCAGACACTGTCACACACACACACGCACGCACAGACAGACACTCACACACACACACACACACACACAGACGCACGCATGCACGCACGCACAGGCAGGCAGGCAGGCATGCACAGACAGACAGACACACACACACACACACACAAGTTTGCCTACCAAAGATCCAGCCTGTGTTCCTGAGCATGGCACCTCGCAACAGCAGCTGGTTGGGTCCCAGAGCAACGGCGCTACAAACACACCCATCAGACACGAGTCATTGCATACGTCTGTCTGTATGCCAGGTGGGAAGGAGATTACACCACTAGTTCACACAACTAGTTCCTTGTGAGCTCAGGTACACTAGTTTATCATACACCAGTTCATCATGTGACCATGTACAATAGTTCATTGCATGCTCATGCACTAGTTCATCATATTGCCATGTACACTAACTATTCACCATAGGCTCACCGTTCATGTACACTAGTACATAACTATGTTAATGTAACTTGCACATCATAATTATGCTCATGTACACTAGTTCATGATATGCTGATGTAAAAAAAAGATATCTACAAAAAGAGAACTTTTTTGCCTCCAACTGGATTTTGTTGACAAATCATGCAGAAATATACATATAAATTATAAACATCTGGAAAAGTGAAACACCGCATTCTGGCTCTGTGTGCGTGTAAAGCCGTGTGTGTGTACAGCTGTGGTGTGTGTGTGTGTGTGTGTGTGTGTGTGTGTGTGTGTGTGTGTGTAAAGCTGTGTAAAGCTCACCTTTTCCCCTCCAGATGAATGTTGCCCACAAACTCATAGAGGTGTCTATTGGGCACCTCGCACTCCACCATCCCGTGCACAGCCCCCAGATCCTCCCCAGTCAGCAGGCCCATGGTACAGTTGTGGCCCTGCACATCACCCACACACACACACATACATACACAGGGCTGTGGTCTTCGTAGGTATGGCGTGCACACACACACACACACACACACACAACTGTGGTCTTCTGCAAGTAGACTAAGGCTGATTAGGTATGGCACACACACTCTCTCTTTCTCATACACATACACACACGCACGCATGCATGCATATACACATGCACACACATACACATAAACAACCACACAAGCAACATGCATGCATGCACAAATGCATGCATGCATGCACACATGCACGCACACAAGCACACACACACACACAGGTAGGCTGTGGCCGAGTAGGCTGTGGCTGAGTAGATACGGCACCCAGCAGCAGCCCTGCACATCTGTCTGTCTGTCTGTCTGTCTGTCTCTCTCTCTCTCTCCCCACACACACATGTGCGCCGGACCACCAACCCGCCAGCCAGCCCACCCGCACGCACACAAGACTGTGGTCTTCGGCATGCAGGATGCAGCTGAGTAGGTGGCACCCAGCTGGGGTTTGAATCCTGAGTCAGGTAGTAGTAGCATCCTTCCTGTCCATCTGTCTCTCTCTCTCTCTCTCACACAAAGTGACAAACACACAATACACACCACCCCACTCACCAGAATGGTGGAAGTGGATTTCAGCTATGGGTTTTAAAGCAGCCCCTCAAAATACTGATCTCAGCATGAAAATGCTCTCTCCATCAATGTTAGCCGTCTCTACACAGCACTGACCTGTGTCAGCTTGGGCTGGTCAGTCTCTATACAACACCTGTCATCAGTCGGTGGCACACAGCAAGAATCTTGCTCTCAAATGCCAATAGCCAAGCATGTTCAAGAATGGTCACCACATGGATGGGTGACTGCTAGCCTATCAAGCATGGTCACCACATGGACGGGTGACTGCTAGCCTATTGAGCACGGTCAACACACGGACGGGTGACTGCTAGCCTATCGAGCATGGTCACCACACGGACGGGTGACTGCTAGCCTATCGAGCATGGTCACCACATGGACGGGTGACTGCTAGCCTATCGAGCATGGTCATCACACAGACGGGTGACTGCTAACCTATCAAGCATGGTCACCACACGGACAGTGACTGCTAGCCTATCGAGCATGGTCACCACACGGACGGGTGACTGCTAGCCTATTGAGCACGGTCAACACACGGACGGGTGACTGCTAGCCTATCGAGCATGGTCATCACACAGATGGGTGACTGCTAGCCTATCAAGCATGGTCACCACATGGACAGGTGACTGCTAGCCTATCGAGCATGGTCACCACATGGACGGGTGACTGCTAGCTTATCGAGTATGGTCACCACATGGACGGGTGACTGATAGCCTATCAGGCATGGTCACCACATGGACAGGTGACATCTAGCCTATCAAGCATGGTCACCACATGGACGGGTGACTGCTAGCCTATCGAGCATGGTCACCACATGGACGGGTGACTGCTAGCCTATCAAGCAAAGCATGGTCACCACATGGATGGGTGACTGCTAGCTTATCGAGTATGGTCACCACCACATGGACGGGTGACTGCTAGCCTATCGAGCATGGTCACCACATGGATGGGTGACTGCTAGCCTACACACTAGGCCTTGCACCCACCCCAAGATTTCTCAACAGTCAAATTTGGTGCAGACTCCATAAAAGCCCTTCTGAAGAGACTGTAAACTGTGGACATTAAGCACCATGTTTACTTTACTTTATTGACTTACTATTAACCGAGGTCCCATGTGCGCACAAGCATGCAAAATGATCACATAGGCATGTCACAGGCCCTGTAGTCCAGGTCAAAGTTTGATAAATTTTGCCAACAAGCAAATAACCCAGCATGCGCTAAAAATGTCAGTCTTCAAACTGTTGAAGTTGGATGCTATAATAACAGTAATGTACATTTATCATGCGCTCATCAACGCCCTGAGTACTCACATGATACATATTAATCCTAAATATGATATGCTACACTCATGTAGAGCACAGTCCTACCAAAACAATTTACATAAAGTATTATACAGAAAAACAAACACACACACACATGCTCACGTGCACACACACACTGACTGTAGCAGAAACTGGGTACTGACATTAGTTGGGATGAAAATACCGTGAGAAGAAGAAGGTTTTCAGTTTACAGAAGGAGAAAAAGAAGAAGAAGATGAAGAAGAGGAAGAAGATGAAGAAGAGGAAGAAGATGAAGAAGAAGAAGATGCTGACCTGTCTCAGCTTAAGGTTGGTCTCCCCATCCAGGTTGGCGGTCTCCACGTAACACATGGCCTGGGGTTCACTGAAAACGCCCAGTGATCCAGTCAGACTTCTAAATCTCTGTGGGCACGCACGTGCGAGCTAGCCTATGTACATTATTAGCAACTGTTCTCCTGCTTGTAATTAATTGTGTTTTGTTGTTTGTTATTTTATATATATATATATATATATATATATATATATATATATATATATATATATATATATATATAATTAGCAACTGTTTTCATGCTTGTAATTGTGTTGTTTTTTTGTTTGTTATTTTTTATGTACATATTAGCAACTGTTTTCCTGCTTGTACTGTGTGTGTGTTGTTGTTTTTTATGTACATAATTAGCAACTGTTTTCCTGCTTGTAATTGTGAATTTCGTTTGTTATTTTTTATGTACATAATTAGCAACTGTTTTTCTGCTTGTAATTGTGTTGTTTTTTTGTTTGTTATTTTTTATGTACATAATTAGCAACTGTTTTCCTGCTTGTAATTGTGTATTTCATTTGTTTGTTATTTTTTATGTACATAATTAGCAACTGTTTTCCTGCTTGTAATTGTGTACTTCGTTTGTTTGTTATTTTTTATGTACATATTAGCAACTGTTTTCCTGCTTGTACTGTGTGTGTGGTTTTTTTTTATGTACATAATTAGCAACTGTTTTCCTGCTTGTAATTGTGTATTTACTTCATTTTCTTCTTTTTTCAGCCTGTATACAGGGCAGCTGATATACGCCACCAATAAATGTAAATCATCAGTGTCATGGAATACTCACTGATTATCATTATGTATGTCATTAATCAATATTAGTGAATATCAGCAGACTTGAAAAAAAAAAAACAAAAGCAAAAAAATAATGAGGAAATTACTCATGCTTAAAGATGAAGAATAATTATTACTACATTTATTAAATATACAGCTTAGAAAAAAAAGAAAAAAAAGGAGACAACACAAAATAGTCTCTTTACAAACAGCAAAGACATGAGACACAAACAAAAAATGCTGTAAATGTATGAACATGTAGATGTGTGTAAACCACCTCACCACACCCACTCTCCTCCAATTCTTCAGTGTTACCACCCACCCACCCCACCCCAACTGGTCATCTCATCCAAAATGTCACATCTCCCCTACCCTGTACACTCTTTAAGACAGTAAATAAGTAACTTGTTTTTTACCCCCAGTCAACCAGCATGATTATATCAGTGCGATTAAAGACAGAGAAACCCACATTATAAATGTACGCAAATACAGGATGTAATGCAAACAGGACTGACAGCACAAACATGACTGACAGCACAGAGAAGCATCACTGCGTCACGCTACACACTACAACTTCCAACTGACCTTGAAGACAGCAGAATGAGGTCAGCAGGGAAGAAATGACTGTTTGTGACCTTGACAATGTCCCCCACCACCACCTCTTTCCACCGGACCCAGTCCCACCTGTGATCGCGGTAAACTGGCAGACAAAACCAAACCTCAGCGACATTACAACACGCACTGCTGCCAATTGTATTTTGTGTATACAATAACAATAACAATATACTTTATTCATCCCAGCGGGAAATTAAAGGTCTCGTTCGATCGCACAATGAAGAACATATCTCAATAATTCTAAGTCATGAAACACATGCACATACACACTCTTAGACATACACCCCCTTTCTCTCAATCTGCATACACTAATAGGATCTAATGCTAAAACCTAGCAAACCCAAAATTACCTGGAATAATGCTTTCTCTGTCAAACCAAAGTGTAAAAACTCTCAAATTTAATAAAAATCATTAGGTTCCCACATCCCCAGCCCTCCCTTAGAAAGATACCATCCTCAACAGACGTCTTGACAAATGCGCACACTCAGTTAATGACTGGTATAATTTTCATTAAAAACTGACAGAGCCGAGGGTAAAAATGAGGCTTTATTTTTTATATATATAAATTATAACGGTTTGTATTTGTTCTCAGAAGTAAAAATCTTCCACTCCTGTTGCTACGTCTGCTATCAAAGTAGTGTCTCATTGGGTGTGTAGGGTAGTTTAATATTTGCATTAGTTTTCTGTACGTCTCTTTTCGTGTAAAGTCTTAAAACTGTCCAGTGGCTTTCCCACAACATGACCTGCTTTTTTTACAATCTTTTCCAACCTCCCTCTACCTAATTTTGAAATATTCCCACCCCAACAGACAGAACCAAACATAATAATACTATATTACAGCATTATAAAAAGTGAATAGCATATCTGAATTTACTCCAAATGATCTCAGCTTTCTCATGCAATACATTCTCAGTTCACTTTTTTCAGCACAGAGTTGATGTTCTCTTTCCAGTTCAATTTACTATCAAAAACCACACCTAAGTACTTATATGTGTCTACTCTCTCCACTGCTTCTCCTTTAATGTAGACTGGTTTGGGGCATCTTTGATTCTTCCTAAAATCAATGCACATCTCTTTTCGTTTTGGAAACATTCAAATACAAGTAATTTTTATCACACCAATTCACAAAGTTTTCAATCTGCTTGTGGTATAGTGCATCTTCATCATTACTAATTTTTCCAACCAGTTCCGTATCATCTGCAAATTTTACTAGAGGACATGACTCATCACTGCTTCTAGTCAGCTGTATACAGCGCAAACAAAAAGGGTGCTAAAACTGTACCTTGAGGTGCACCAGTGTTTGTACTAATAGCAGATGACAGTAACCCATTCCTGTTGCTTTCCTGCAACATTTGTCTTGTCTAGCTTGGGGTGGTCTCTGTGTGTGCCGTACATGTAAGGTGGTACCACGCAGTGAGAGAAAAAAACGTTTTTCAAATTTAACCCAAAAATGTGGCACTTTAAAGCAACAGTTTTTTTGTTTTTTTTGTTTTTTAAATTATGTTTCTGAATTCTTTTCTGTCCCTTGAACAAAACCCATTCCATGAAGGCCAGTTCCTTTAACCACAAGTTCTAAGCATTCTGCAATCAAATTAGTATATATATATATATAAAAGATTTTTAATACAATTACCTTGGACCTTTCTGTTGTTGATTTCATCATCAGCTCTGTATCGTTTCTGGGGAGAAAAAAAAGAGAAAAAGTAATCAATTTAAAGTTAAAAGCAAACGAACAAACATAAACGTTTTACACTTTCCTTGTGCCTCAAAAACTAGTACTGTAGACCCCACTCACTCCCCTAGTACCACAGATACAATAAAGGACATAGCATAGACACTCTTGTTGACCATGCGTAAAAGAGAAGTGCAATATAAATTCTCAATCAACCAACATTCTATGCTGGGGGGACAAAATTTATCAACTCCCCTGCAGCCATCATAACAGGTTACGGGCTGCCAATCACCTAACAGCGCCAGCCAATCAGAACTTCACA
>JABMCL010003074.1:1482500-1515000 GCA_018857735.1 Alviniconcha marisindica | reverse complement strand
TCATGGGCATGCCGGCACCCAAACTTCTTACAACTGTTTCTGTGGATTTCTGCCCATACACTGTGCATGTCCCAACACCAAGACTGTACACATGCAGTTCAAATAAAGTCTAGTTATTGACATATATATATATATATATATATATATATATATATATATATATATATATATATATATATATATAAACACTTGTTGAGTGGTTCATTTCAACATGAGCCCCAAGTGCTGCACAACAGCAACCATAGCACTATTTTCTGTGTCTGTGCTCTAGTTGTACGCGACTCTGAATGAGTGACTGTAGCTTTACACAGTCCATTTTTAATATCCACCAAGCTGGCTACAGCACTGTTTGGTTGTTACATGGCTGGTGCCACATGGAAATGCTGCCCTCTCCATGCAAGCTCTGTGTACACCATACAACCATGACCTAGTTTACACCTATTATTAGCTTAACCCCCCCCCCACCAACTGTCATTCACTCCCCCCTACACATGAACACACTGTATTATTAAAGCCCACCCACTGTCATTCACATACACCTAGACACAAACACACAGTATTACTAGCTTAACACTCACCCACAGTCACTCACATACCTCTAAACACACAGTATTATCAGCTTAACACTCACCCACAGTCACTCACATACCCCTAAACACACAGTATTAACTATTATCAGCTTAACACCCACCCACAGTCATTCACATACCCCTAAACACACAGTATTATCAGCTTAACACCCACCCACAGTCACTCACATACCCCTAAACACACAGTATTATCAGCTTAACACCCACCCACAGTCACTCACATACCCCTAAACACACAGTATTACTAGCTTAACACCCACCCACAGTCACTCACATACCCCTAAACACACAGTATTATCAGCTTAACACCCACCCACAGTCACTCACATACCCCTAAACACACAGTATTACTAGCTTAACACCCACCCACAGTCACTCACATACCCCTAAACACACAGTATTATAGCTTAACACCCACCCACAGTCACTCACATACCCTTAAACACACAGTATTATCAGCTTAACACTCACCCACAGTCACTCACATACCCCTAAACACACAGTATTATCAGCTTAACACCCACCCACAGTCATTCACATACCCCTAAACACACAGTATTACTAGCTTAACACCCACCCACAGTCACTCACATACCCCTAAACACACAGTATTATTAGCTTAACACCCACCCACAGTCACTCACATACCCCTAAACACACAGTATTATGAGCTTAACACCCACCCACAGTCACTCATATACCCCTAAACACACAGTATTATCAGCTTAACACCCACCCACAGTCATTCACACATCACTATACGCACAAACACACAGCATTATTAGCTTATTACTCATTCACATACCCCTAGGCATAAACACACAGTGTATTAGCTTATTACTCAGTCACATGCCCCTAGACACAAACATACAGTATTATTAGCTTATTACTCATTCACACATCCCTAGACACAAACATGGCAGTATTATTAGCTTATTACTCTTCACATACCCCTAGACATAAACACACAGTATATTAGCTTGTTACTCAGTCACACACCCCTAGACACAAACATGCAGTATTATTAGCTTATTACCCATTCACACACCCCTAGACATAAACACACAGTATATTAGCTTGTTACTCAGTCACACGCCCCTAGACACAAACATGCAGTATTATCAGCTTATTAGTATAATTCTCATTTCACATACCTCTAGACACAAACACACAGCATTATTAGCTTATTACTCATTCACATACCCCTAGACACAAATGTGCAGTATTATTAGCTCATTACTCAGTCACACACCCCTAGACACAAACACCTAATATCATTCACCACACCCACAGTCCTTCACACACTCCTACACACAAACACACACAGACAGAAAGGGTCCCTGGCTGGTGACATCAGTCTGATCTACTACAGTTTTTACTGTAATTCAATAACAATGTTTTTATATTCCAGGTGTGGTAAAAACCCTTTCAAACAACACATCAAATGCAATTTTGTGGTACACACAGACAGCACTGGCCTCTTGCCTTGCAACTCCCTGAGGTTGACAGGAGCATTATATCCAGTTGCAAATTCCACATTCAAATCTGACACCAGGGAATGATATGTCTGAATGTCAAATTTTAGGGAACAAAACTGCCTAAAATGTTTAAGCAATGTGTCTGAGAGAAAACAGCCACTCTGTAATTCTTCACTCGAATAAATTATCAGCTCTGTAGGAATAAAACTGATAACACACACACACACACACACACATGTATGCATGTGCACACATCTAGTAATCTACACACACACACACACACACACACACACACACACAGAATTACACACTCCTAAACAACACACAGTATATTATCGATACATTATTGTCACACACACACAACTCTCTCTCTCTCTCTCTCTCTCTCTCTCTCTCCTAAACAACACACAGTGTATTATAGATACATTATTCACATACACACACACACACACAATCCGGAGAGCGGGCATAACTCGGTGGTTAGAGCGTCGGACTCGTGACTGAAAGGTTCAGGGTTCGCGTCCTGGCAGGAGCGGCGGGCGTATTTCCTTCTCCAGGGTCAGCTTTCGGTATCTGTTCCACAGTAGCACGTAACAGACCCGGTCATTCTGCCAGAAGCGCAGGTGGCAGGTTACAGCTAGACGCGCATGCGCGTGACGTATGTGGCTGTGCATGAAGTGCCGTGGTGCCTGGTTGCATGGTGTACACAAAACGCGCTGAGATGGCAGCAGTTTCATGTGGCACCAGCCATGTCAGAGCTGTTAAATACGCCACTTCGGTGGCTATTCAAAAACCCGTTTTAAAAAGCTAGTCACTCATGCAGAATCACATGCAAGCGCAGTGAGTCTACCCGAGAGCGGAAAACGCCCCTATAGTAAAAGCGATTAACAACAATACACACACACACAGCTCTGGCGGAGCTGTGTGAAAGTCGAGGTGCGGGACGTCCTGGGCTCCCGTCCCTAATAAACCTACGGTAGAAGGTACGGTTTCTGTGGACGTAAAGCAACACTTAATAAACCTACGGTTTAATAAAACTTCATCTACACACACACACACACACACGCACGCGCGCGCGCGCGCGCGCACACACACACACACACAGAACACACACACGCACGCACCACACACGCGTGGTTTCTGTGGATGTAAAACAATACTTCAACCAACTTCAACTACACACACACACACACACACACAAACGCACGCACGCACGCACGCACGCACACACACACACGCGTGGTTTCTGTGGATGTAAAACAATACTTCAACCAACTTCAACTACACACTCACACACACACACACACACACACGCACGCACACACACACTGTAAGTGTAAAGCACACCACACTGACCACAAGGGTCCCTCGCAAGAGGTTTCAGTCTGATCCAGCGAGGTTGGCCTGGCCTGACATCAGTCTTGTCACCACCAACAGAGACAGAACAAACAGATGTCTCCTAAACAAACCGCCCATGACACGGGTCAGGTGTGAAGTGCTGGTCGTGGCTGCATGCGTCCCGGATGCATGAACTCCAAGCTCCAAGCCAAACTTACGGCTTGTATTATATAGTTGTACGCCGGCCGCTGCAGATTTGAACTTTGCTAAATAACTTCCGCACAAAGACTTAGGCGACACGTTCAAGCTGTTACATTAGCAGGTGTTGAAATTTACTGCTTTAGCAGTGTCGGTGTTGACCGCGGTATATTACACAATTGTTTAACAAAAGCTATTGTTTCGGTGACTGACTCGGCTGACTGTTCATAAAACAAAATGTACGAGACAATGAAAAGCTCGCTCGCTCTCCCCTAATAACTGATCTCTGTCTGTCTGTCTCTGTCTCTCTACTCTTCAGTAGATTAGCAAGGACGAGTTGTTAGACAGGTTTTTGACTGAACCTAAACTACAATCCATGTAAAATAAAGTTTTCGAGTTCGAGTTCGAGTTCTCTCTCTCCTCTCTCTCTCTCTCTCTCTCTCTCTCTCTCTCTCTCTCTCAACACGCTAGGTTTTGTGTGGAAATTCTCATGTTTAAAATTCCACTCTCACTGATGCCTATATGTACATAAATGAGGCTCTGCAATTTATATTTACTCATCAGTAGCTTAGCAAGGGCTAGTTGTTAGACAGGTTTTTGACTGAACCTAAACTACAATCCTTGCAGCTTAGCAAGGACTAGTTGTTAGACAGGTTTTTGACTGAACCTAAACTACAATCCTTGTAGCTTAGCACGGGCTAGATGTTAGGTTTTTGACTGAACCTAAACTACAATCCTTGCAGTTAGCAAGGGCTAGATGTTAGGTTTTTGACTGAACCTAAACTACAATCCTTGTAGCTTAGCGAGGGCTAGATGTTAGGTTTTTGACTGAACCTAAACTACAATCCTTGGAGCTTAGCAAGGGCTAGTTGTTAGACGGGTTTTTGACTGAACCTAAACTACAATCCTTGTAAAATAAAGTTTTCGAGTTCGTCTCCCCCCCCCCCCCCCCCCCCGTTCTGGGAAGACCCTGCACAGTGCAAATGATTGGAGGTTCAAATCCAATTACCAACGAACTCTCTTTCTTCGTCCCTGCGTGCATGAATGTGTGCAAGGCTTACAAGAGAACTAGGTTACTGTACTTTGTTTTGCAGACGACAGACACTGTGCAAAGAAGTGAAACCGAAAGTCAGCCGACATTTCTCTGGCCTAGAGACCAGCACGTGAGCTAAGGAAACATAGTTATAAATACGTACAGCGACGGTCATGCGATTTCCTTAGCTTCCTCTTCATGTTGTAGTAGTGCCAAGCTTACATCGCTAACAAGTACACATATATGTGTGTGGTGTGCACAGATGTAACTGGTGAGAGTAGAGAGGAGAGAGAGAGAGAGAGAGAGAGAGAGAGAGAGAGAGAGAGAGAGAGAGAGAGAGAGAGATGGAGACCTGCTGTGTGTGTGAGCCTGAGAGACATGTGTGTGTGTGTGTGTGTGTGTGTGTGTGTGTGTGTGGTGTGTGTGTGTGTGTGTGTGTTGGTGTGTGTGTGTGTGGCGTGTGAGCATGAGAGTATGTGTGTGTGTGGGGGGGGGGGGGGGGGGGGGCACAAACAGGACTGACCAATTTTTTCACAACAGGCAGAGAACACTGACTATCATATTCAGTTAATACTAGTAATATTGTAATACCGACTGTCACGACATGAGACTGAAGAAGAGACCAAATTAGTTTCGATATCAAATTTCAAGATAACACACAGTCGACCGTAAGCATTGGATCGATCCAATAATCCCAAGGCAGGCTACAAGTCCGACTATCTCCTTACGTCACCGTCACACTTGACTTCCGGCTGGAACACGACAGGAGTGTGTGTGTTGTGAGGGGGGGGGGGAGGAGGGAGGGTTTGAATCACCCGGGAGGCAAAAACTTACAAATTTAGAATCTCCGGCAGCGGGTGAAGCACGCGAAGCGGTATTCTAAAACCTCCAGCCTTAAAGAGAGATCCTCTGACAGCTCTGGGGTTCTCAGCTGAGGGCAGCTAATTTCTGCGTCCGCGGTGCCCCATCGCGAGGAAGAGGTGACCATGACATTAGGTCAACGCTTTGACTCAGCTTGAGCCACAGTGCAGGCACACTAGACATTTCCTTCATTATTATCATTAATTATCATTATGACATTAAGGTGGGCTCTAAGCTGCGGGTATATATATATATATATATATATATATATATATATATATATATATATATATATATATATATATATACACACACACTAATATTCAATCTTCAGTTCAAGATGGTATCTAGGCGCTCGGGAAAGCCCATAATTTATGCGCTCCACCTCGTCTCTCAGAAGTTTCCTCAACGCTGCCTTTGAAACGGTTCCAGTGTTCGTCTGACTGACGATGGCCCTCTCTCGTCCTTTCAAGGAGGATCGTCTAGCGCTTCCTCTTCTGTACCGAGTATGATCAATAAAATCATTACTGACCCTGTAGATATACAGGCTAACATTTCATCTTCTGTACCGAGTATGATCAATAAAACCATTACTGACCCTGTAGATGTACAGGCTAACATTTCATCTTCTGTACCGAGTATCATCAATAAAATCATTACCGATCCTGTAGATGTACAGGCTAACATTTCATCTTCTGTACTGAGTATGATCAATAAAATCATTACTGACCCTGTAGATATACAGGCTAACATTTCATCTTCTGTACCGAGTATGATCAATAAAATCATTACTGACCCTGTAGATGTACAGGCTAACATTTCATCTTCTGTACCGAGTATGATCAATAAAATCATTACCGATCCTGTAGATATACAGGCTAACATTTCATCTTCTGTACCGAGTATGATCAATAAAATCATTACTGACCCTGTAGATATACAGGCTAACATTTCATCTTCTGTACCGAGTATGATCAATCAAATCATTACCAATCCCACGAAGTCAGCAAACGATACGCCATAGCTAGCGTGTCCGTTACGTACGCACGCAAAAAAAAGTCAGACACACGTTAAAAGATCCTGTGGTCCAGGTCAGCCACAGTTCGGTGCGTTGTGGAAACACCAAAATAACCCAGTATGCACTAGAAGTCTCAGCCTTCAAATGTTGAAGCTGGACACTAAACGGACTACAGATTGTCCCTAATACGCCTTTTAGCATCTGCGGACATTAACTTGATTAAGCAAAATGAACTGAAACACCAAAATAACCCGCATGCACTAGAAGTCTCAGCCTTCAAAATGGTGAAGTTGGACACTAAACGGGACATAGTTCAGGAGCTGTGTGAGAGTCGAGGTGGCCGTCCTGGGCTGTCCGTCCTAACTAGCCTTCTGGTTTCCGTGGACGTAAAGATTTATTGCATCGTGCTTCGGCATTGGTCACAACTTGTCCCTAATATGTCAACTGACATCTGAGGACATTAAGCATCACTTCATCATCATCACTAAACGGACCATAGTTCAGGAGCTGTGGGCGTCCTGGGCTGTCCGTCCTAACAAGCCTTCCGGTTTCCGTGGACGTAAGTTATACTGAACCATGCTCACGCATTGGTCTCAGCTTGTCCCTAATGTCAACCGACATCCGAGGACACTAAGCATCACCTGAAGGAACTAAACGGACTAAAGATTGTCCCTAATATGCTCTTTAGCATCTGAGGACATTAAACAAAATGAACTGAACTAAAAGGAAGAAGAAGAAGATGAAGCGGTAGTAATCAGGAACAAACCATAAACAAACTCAGTTCTTTCGACTTCAAAAACATTTTCTGATATACCTGTTTCAAACACTTAACACCACTTAATCTGCAGACCAACCGATACCTCCCGATGAAATCGTACCTCTGATGACGAAGTCGAACGAAGAACTAATTAGCTTGGTGTTTTACGCCCAGGCAACCAGTACCCAAACGAGGAAACAGCATCGAACGAGAGTCACAAACAGCAGCGAACAAGTCACAAACACCAGCGAACAAGTCACAAACAGCAGCGAACAGCATCGAACAAGTCACAAACAGCAGCGAACAAGAGTCACACAACCTCACATGCCAAGAAAGTAAAGTCAGCAACAACAAGAAGAAAGGACGTCGGTTCTCCAGCCAAACGCAGTCCACTGTGAAGTCAACTTCACGGGGATCGTTTTCCTGACAAATATGCCACCCGGTGGTGCTCCAGCAACACGACAGTTTGTCTCCTCAACCGTCCCACGTATACATTTCCGCGGTGCGATTCACGCCGTGAACTTTGCACGCGTAACAGTAGAACCTGCTCAGCCGAACACGTCTGTCACTGACACCGTAACCACCTGTTCTGAACGGGAAGAAAACCTCCCCCTCTCCCGGGCCGGGATTGAGATTGAAAACAACGCATGCGATCGTTAAACCATCAATTAATAATAATCGAATGCGCGTAAAGCGCGAACCTCTAACACAAAACTGAGCTCGACGCGCTATACTGAAAGCTGCGGCAACGCGTTTTAACACCCATGTTGAGACACCACAGGCGAAAAAAGCAACAGCAAATTATCTAAAAACAATTCAAACCACTGAAAGTCTAGACACCAAAAAAATCACACGCACACACACACACACACACACACACACACACACACACACAGCGCGCACACACACACACTGTCAAGTCTGCTTTCATCAAGCCTTATCGGTTCACATTTGCTGACCCATTTCAAGATCGCTGCCTGCCTTTAAATCAAAGTAATGGTGGGGAGAAGGTGGGTGTGGCGGGGGAGTGGGGGGGGAGAAGGGGAGGAATAATAACCTAACACAAGCCTGATTTTAGTCTGGCAACTACCTCCTTACAAACCTGAGCAATAAAAGATAAAATCGCAGCATACGATGGGGTCCTGTCCCCATCGCCCATTTAAAAATTAAAAAACAACAACAAAACAAAAATTGCCCATCAGGGCAACATGTCTCACAAACAAAGAAAAAATCGCAGAATGCAAAGCAGTCCTCTCCCCACCCCCCATTAAAAAAAAAAAAAAAAAGTGTTGGGGGGGGGGGGGGGGTATAGAACATCAGCTTACACCTTTAGGTTCAGAAAGGGGTACAACTTTGAAAGAACTTTACATTCTTTTGTTAGCTCAGCTAAATGACACACACACAAGGGAAAGAAGATTATGTCAAGAATGTAGAAACATTTTACTGACTCAGGTGAGTTGCATGTCCCTAGAAAAGTTCAAAAACATCAAGGTATCTTTGTTTTTGTGTGTTTTATTGATCAATAAGATTCAGAATAAAACTGCACGATGTGTTTAACTCTTTCCCTGCTAGTGAGTTCGTAGAGCTGGTTCTGATTTCTGAGAACTGTCTCAAAGAGAAGTTTACCGAGCCAGAAGTGTTCATTCAGAGTTGCTTGCTCTTTATCATTATGAGAAATGAGAATGCACAAAAAGTCAGAAGTCAAGCAGGATGTCATGTGACCTCAAATAATCATATTGGAAACACACCAAACCAGGTCTTGGAGGGAGGGGAGGATGGAACTCCGTTTTTAACACCCAATCAACCATGAGGGTAATATCAAGGTGATGAAGGAAGGTTGAAAATCCAACAATACAAACGCAAGACTTATGGCTTTCACACCTTCTCTTGCTTTGAACCCCGCATTTGGAATTCACTACCACAAGACCCTAGACTCTGTTCAACCCTGCCATCTTTTAAAGCCAAACTGAAAACCTTCCTCTTCTCACAGTATTTTCACCCCAACTAATATCAGTACCCAGTTTCTGCTACAGTCATGTGTGTGTGTGTGTGTGTGTGTGTGTGTGTGTGTGTGTGTGTGTGTGTGTGTTTTATTTAGGTTAATCTGTATCATGTGAGTGCTCAGGGCATTGATGAGCACATGATAAATGTATATTATTATTATCATTAATCAGGCTAATTACACTCAAAAGACATCAAACACAACAACAAAGACCTGAGTCGCCTACGGCTTTTGTGTTTGTGTGACATCTTTGAAGTGTGAATTAGCTCCCTTGTTTGTTGATTTTGCACAGGTGCTCTGAGGCTCATTCTGTTTTAGATTGTCAAGAAGGAAGGGCTAAAATATTTTAGGCAGAAACATACATACAGATCAGATGCAATTAAATAAAAAAAGAAGTATACAGTATATAAGTTTATAACTGGTAAACCTTTTATGAAATCATTTTACTTTAATACAAGTTTGTTCTTATACCACACTAGTGTGCTCTCTTTACTTTTTATTTATTTTTTTTTTACCGATACCATCTTGTCTAGAAGAACATTGGTTCAATTCTGCTGCTTTTCTCTCTCTTCAAAAGTTGTGGTTCATGGACACCGTCTAATTCTGACTCTGCCCACCACAATTAATGAAACATTAATGTGGCTTCCACTGCTGCTCATCTCAATGCAGAATAATTAGATGGTGACAGTGTAGCAGTGCATTCCATCTTCCTCCAACTGGGATCTTAATCCCGGTCAGTACCTCTCTGGGACAACCCCTGTTCAATGAGTTCTCCAACATCAATGGGGATCTCAATCCCAGTCAGTACCTCTCAGTAGACAACCCCTGCTGAATGAGTTTAATTAGGATCTCAATCCCAGTCAGTACCTCTCTGTAGACAACCCCTGTTCAATGAGTTTCATGGGGGATCTCAATCCCAGTCACTACCTCTCTGGAGACAACCCCTGTTCAATGAGTTTCAACTGGGATCTTAATCCCGGTCAGTACTTCTCTGGAGACAACCCCTGTTCAATGAGTTTCATGGGGGATCTCAATCCCAGTCAGTACCTCTCAGTAGACAACCCCTGCTGAATGAGTTTAATTAGGATCTCAATCCCAGTCAGTACCTCTCTGTAGACAACCCCTGTTCAATGAGTTTCATGGGGGATCTCAATCCCAGTCACTACCTCTCTGGAGACAACCCCTTTCACCCCAATGAGTTTCAACTGGGATCTTAATCCCGGTCAGTACTTCTCTGGAGACAACCCCTGTTCAATGAGTTTCATGGGGGATCTCAATCCCAGTCAGTACCTCTCTGGAGACAACCCCTGTTCAATGAGTTTAATTGGGATCTCAATCCCAGTCAGTACCTCTCTGTGGAGATAACCCCTGTTCAATGAGTTTACTTTAACCAACCAATTGATGTCATGTCAACACATCTCTGATGGTAACAATAAGTACCCCCCCCCCCCCCCCCTTCCTCCTGCCCCCAGTTTCTGTGATGTCTATGAACAATGACTAAACAGTGATGACATTAAAAACTATTTTATTTAATGACTAAACTGTGAAGACATTCAATCCTATTTTTCCTTTTTTTATACTTTGCAGCATATAAATTACAACGTTCACAAAAGGTCTGAAAAGAATCAGCTGGTAAAATACAACCTTCAGCTTAACCTTTCCAAGGCTGGAGATTACTGTGACCTAGATATTCTGGCAGAGGCATTGTGACCCAGAAATTCTGGTAGAGTTAGTTAGTAACTGGCTTTTAAGGTCATGTCAACAGCACAGCCCTGCTGTGACCCAAACATTCCGCAGGATCAATGAAACCTGCAGGACTGGCAGCATAGTAATTGGTATGAAATGGCCTAGCACTGGTCAGTACTCTAACTCACATTTGTGTGTATATATAATATATATACATATATGAGTTCACACACACACACACACACATATATATATACACATTCACATGCGCACATATACACCTACACAAGCACACACACCCACCCAACCACACAGACATACACGTACACATACTCACATATGTCCACACACACACACAATCACATGCCCACACAAGTACACCCACCCACCCACAGCCACACACACACACATGATGTATACACACACACTTCAACCAAAACGAACACCTGCTGCACAATAAAAGTTTATGACTCAACTGACTATCATACCATTACCCACTTACCTGTTTGAACAGCGCACAAACTGAACCGGATATGCCCAAACAAATCAAGGCGAAATCAACTGATTGCACAATGCTCTAGTGAATCAACAAAAACTTCTCTTTTTTTACAGCAGCTGGGCACATTACTTTTCCCCCGTCATAAACTGCACCACAACCTAACACATCCAGAAAAACTGAACACTTCATCAGCAGCACAGATGCAACGGTCCATCAAAACCCTACCCTACAGCATAACTGTATGGCGCTGAAACCCTGCATGACTTGAATAGACCCCTAAGGGCCTAGAGGTCATGGGTTAACAGTAATTTGCTGATGAGGGGCATTTACGAGTCCACACGAGCACAGCTGAAGAGCAGATCCATTCGCCGCAATACCTTCAAGTAACAGCTGCACAACTGTCGTTAAC
This sequence comes from Alviniconcha marisindica, assembly GCA_018857735.1. Taxonomy (NCBI): domain Eukaryota; kingdom Metazoa; phylum Mollusca; class Gastropoda; family Provannidae; genus Alviniconcha; species Alviniconcha marisindica. The sequence continues at coordinate 1,503,131 of JABMCL010003074.1, read as the reverse complement.
TCACACAATTTCATGTCATTACAAAGCAGCGCGGTTCATCAGCTGTCAGACACAGAAATCCATGAAATCCTGGCATCAGCTCACAATAATTCTACAGCGGTCCATTATTAATTCAAACTTTTCAGACAGTCAACTGAGCCACAGGGCAGGAGATACAGCACAGCACCCATGAACCATGACTGGGCACCTGAATGTCTGGACATGATCCCCATCTGTTACACTTCCACCAGGGCAACATAACCCTTAACCCTTTCACTGCCAATACTAAGCTGTCCAAAAATTCTGCTTCTGAGACCTTTGTTGCACATACAAATTCTTGAGAAACTGGAATTCAAGGAAGCTGTCAGTTCATAAGCCTTAACCCTTTCACTGTCAACACTTCTGCATTTTTGATGCAGTTTCCTTCTAACAAAGGAAGCAAAAGATGAGAAAAAGAAATTAAAGCCCTGTCAACCACAAAGGCTATACCAAGATAATTCCTTCTAAAAACAGTCCAGAGAAAACGTTAAGCTGTCAAAACAAATAATTGGGGGGGGAAAATCCACTTCTGAGACCTTTGTTGCATAATATATATATATATATATATATATATATATATATATATATATATATATATATATATATATATAATATAGAAATTCTTGAGAAGCTGGAATTCAAGGAAGCTGTTAGTTAGTTAGTTTGTTAGTTAGTTAGTTGGTTCAAAACCCATAAGCCTTTCACTGCCAACAATTTTGCATTAAAAAAAATAAAAAAAACATTTTTTTTTTATCCAGTTTCCTTCTAACAAAGGAAACAAAAAGGGAGAAACAAAACAAAACAACAACAACAGCAACAAAAACTAAAGCCCTGTCAACCATGAGGGTTATATCAAGACAATTCCTTCTACAAACAGTCCAGAGAATTGGTTAAGCTGACCAAAAAAAAAATCTGTTTTTGATACCTTTGGCTTTGTAGCAGGTACAAATTCTTGAGGAGCTGAATTCAAGGAAGTTGTTAGTTAGTTCATGGATCTTAACATCCCATTGACCAGACACCGAGTCACCTCAGGAGGAAAGGAACTGGTACGGCATCCTAAACGCAGGCTGAAAGCACTTTGCCAATGACACCCTATGTTTGCTAAGTGCAGGAGGAGGGTTAAACTTGCTCTATTGCTTACCTCCTTGTCTCTCACACAGCAATACCAAACGTCACACAGCCAAGTTAGTCATTCACAGCCACAATCACACTTTGGTTAGGGCCATGTGCACGGCTGTTAAATGTTATGGTGTGCCCACATCTGATTTAGAGTACTGGGAAAAGCTTATAATTGGCTGCATGCTAAATGCCAGTCCTAAAAGTATATAGTCTATACATGAGTCACAGATGCCTGAATGGCATAGTATTCATTTGATTAACGAGTTTTAGGTGAGTGCTGGTTGCTCATGATGATCATCGATCAACATTTTTATGACTAAACACTATCGTCATATGGGATAAAAAAAACAGAAAACGTTTTTTTAAGGTATGTGTGGGAGCACATGGTTAGGTACATGGTGCGAGGGAGGGCTGGGGGGGTTGGGGGGGGGGGGGTGAGGGGGGGCGGGGGATGGCATGCATACCTGAGTGTAGGTTATTATGAACCTCTGTCACATCTGCTTACTCTTCTCAGACTCAGTGCAAAAAGCAATTATTTGTGAGTGTGATATGCATATATGATAGCTTTCATTTGCTAGACAATATCTGTATGACACTTGACAGAATACTAGAATGTGTTGCTGTATGTGTGCACCTGTGTGTGTGTGTGTGTGTGTGTGTGTGTGTTGTGTGTGTGTGTGTGTGTGTGTGTACACATGCAGTTTGTGTGTACTTTTATGTGAGTGTGTGTGTGTGTCATATTGAGTTTAGGCAGACATGAGGTTTATACTATGGACGCCGAGTGACTGATCCATAACTACTTGCCAGTCTTCATTTCTCGTAAATGGTGTGTGTGTGTGTGTGTGTGTGTGTGTGTGTGTGGTGTGTGTGTGTGTGTGTGTGTGTATGTGTGTGTGTGTGTGTGGTGTGGTGTTGCGTTGCGTGCCTGCGTGCCTGCGTGCGTGTGTGTGCGTGTGTGTGTGTGATGTAATGTAAAAGAGTGTAATTTCTATAAAGCACTTACACCTAGCCTGATCCTGAAGTGCACAATTCAAAATTACTGTTTTAATGACACCTGACACAGTGACCATGTCCATGACTAGTGTGTGTTGTGTGTGTGTGTGTGTGTGTGTGTGTGTGTGTGTGTGTGTGTGTGTGTGTGTGTGTGTGTGTGTGTGTGTTTGTGTGTGTGTTTGTGTGTGTGTGATGTAATGTAAAAGAGTATAAAGCACTTACACCTAGCCTGATCCTGAAGTGCACAATTCAAAATTACTGTTTTAATGACACCTGACACAGTGACCATGACCAGTGTGTGTGTGTGTGTGTGTGTGTGTGTGTGTGTGTGTGTGTGTGTGTGTGTGTGTGTGTGTGTGTGTGTGTGTGTATGCATGTGTGCGTGCGTGTGACATCAAAATACTGACTGTAAACAAAATGGAGTAAGCAAACATGTTAAAGCAGCAGTGCAACAGGGGACTGGGACTCAATTAGCACCTCACCAGTTAAAGCAACAGCACCACAAACAGACATGTGGCATGTTCATCATCATTAAAAACATTCTGTTTTTAAACTCGAACATGAAATGCACACACCTAGGGCCCATTTGAGAAAGGGCCCTCTAAAGTCTAAGACCTCACTATTATTATTATTATTATTATTATTACTACTAATACTACGCTGTGAACATTATCCAAACCAATTTCTCTCTCTCTCTCTCTCTCTCTCTCTCTCTCTCTCTCTCTTCTGTCTCATGACAGCCCGATTCACTATCACAGAGTATACAGTAATTGCAACACTCACAGTAACATCCTACCATAGGCACAGAGTACAACCCTCTCCCTACCCCTCTCTACCTATACGTTTGTTTGACGCTTGCTTCAGAGGTTCTTTGCTCACACCAATTCTCTTCACATCATGTTAATGTGTTAATCATTAGTAGCTTAATGCGGGCTGATTTATCACTGTTACAGTTAGACAGAATCAAATGAACCAAAACCGCAGTTCTTGGGAAGTAAAATAATTGCCCTTTCTCCCTCTCTCTCTCTGTGGAAGCATAATCAGACCCACTTCCCACTAAGTGTCCAAATACATGGATAAACTGTTACCTGATTGTCACCTATCTATATTAAGTGTCCAAATACATGGATAAACTGTTACCTGATCGTCACCTATCTATATTAAGTGTCCAAATACATGGATAAACTGTTACCTGATCGTCACCTATCTATATTAAGTGTCCAAATACATGGATAAACTGTTACATGATCGTCACCTATCTATATTAAGTGTCCAAATACATGGATAAACTGTTACATGATCGTCACCTATCTATATTAAGTGTCCAAATACATGGATAAACTGTTACATGATCGACATGGATAAACTGTTGCATGATCGTCACCTATCTATATTAAGTGTCCAAATACATGGATAAACTGTTACCTGATCATCACCTATCTATATTAAGAGTCCAAATACATGGGTAACATGGATAAACCATTACCTGATCATCATCAGTCAACATTAAATGTCAAAATACATGGGTAACATGGATAAACCATTACCTGATCATCATCAGTCAACATTAAATGTCAAAATACATGGATAAACATTAGTCTTGTGGCAGTGTACCTGGTCATCATTAGTCTTGAGGCAGTGTTTTGTTACCTGATTATCATTTGTCTTGTGGGAGTATTTGTTAGTGTTACCTGGTCATCATTAGTCTCGAGGCAGTGTGTTACCTGACTATTATGTCCTGAGGCAGTGTTTGTTATCTGGTCATCATTAGTCTTGAGGCAGTGTCTGTTACCTGGTCATCACTAGTCTTGAGGCAGTGTGTTACCTGATTATTATGTCCTGAGGCAATGTCTGTTACCTGGTCATCATTAGTCTTGAGGCAGTGTCTGTTACCTGATTATTATGTCCTGACGCAGTGTCTGTTACCTGATTATTATTAGTCTTGAGGCAGTGTCTGTTACCTGATTATTATTAGTCTTGAGGCAGTGTCTGTTACCTGATTATTATGTCCTGATGCAGTGTCTGTTACCTGATTATTATTAGTCTTGAGGCAGTGTCTGTTACCTGGTTATTACTAGTCTTGAGGCTGTGTCTGTTACCTGATTATTATGTCCTGATGCAGTGTCTGTTACCTGATTATTATGTCCTGATGCAGTGTCTGTTACCTGATTATTATTAGTCTTGAGGCAGTGTCTGTTACCTGGTTATTACTAGTCCTGATGCAGTGTCTGTTACCTGATTATTATGTCCTGATGCAGTGTCTGTTACCTGATTATTATTAGTCTTAAAACCTGGTTATTACTAGTCTTGAGGCAGTGTCTGTTACCTGATTATTATTAGTCTTGAGGCTGTGTCTGTTACCTGATTATTACTAGTCTTGAGGCAGTGTCTATTACCTGATTATTATTAGTCTTGAGGCAGTGTCTGTTACCTGATTATTATGTCCTGAGGCAGTGTCTGTTATCTGGTCATCATTAGTCTTGTGGCAGTGTTTGTTAAATGTTACCTGGTCATCATTAGTCTAGTGGCATTGTCTGTTAGGGAGTATTTGTTAGTGTTACCTGGTCATCATTAGTCTGGTGGCATTGTCTGTTAGTGTGTGTTACCCAATTGTCACTAGTCTTGTGGCAGTGTGGAAAGCAAAATAACATTTAAAGCACGGTAGTCCAGCATTAAGCATAGGCAATGCCTGATATGGAGGTTCAGGGAAAGAGAGTGCAAAAAATGAGGGTTAGCTGGGAATGCAGAACTGTAATCAATATATATAACATATGGGATGGCTAGGAGTAGGAGTGAAAGAATAAAAAATAAAAAATAAATAAAACAGAAAATTTCAAACCCCACATGGGACAAGGATAAACTTCATCCAAAGCAGTGTATTATATACTATAGATACTATTAAGCTTCTAGCAGTGAAATTCAAAACTCAGACCTTCTGCAGTCTCGGTGCTGTAAGGATGACCTAGATACGAAACAAAAGCAAAACACAAAATGATAAATGTATAGATTATTTCCGCAGCTCACTCAGTGATCTAAAGTTACAAGTGCAACCACAGTAAAATTTGGCAATTATGTTAATTAATTGTCTAAGATTTAACTTTAGTTTTAAGTAAGCATTTAACTTTAGTTTTAAATAAGCAGTCTACAACTGTCTGGAGCCATTTCAAAAGAAACAGAAAATTAACATAAAAATACAAAAGTAATAATTTCTGAAGATATGAAACTGAGTTAATTTGGACAGAAAACGTGAAATTACAAAAGTTTTTTAATGCAATAAAATACTGTCCTTTCCTATAGCTCATTAAAGGCAGTCACAGGCAATGATGTGTTAATTCTGTTTTCTAAGCTAAACTGTGAACTACTAAAAACATTTAATTGATGCAGTGAGACACCTGTTAAAGATATTCAGAATCAGATGAGACCACCATCATGGGACCGACTGAAATTGAGAGACAATACCAGTTAGCTACTTGTATTAATTAATTACTCCTCCAGAGTAACTAGTCAGTAGCCATCTCAACCAAAAATGTTTTGTCCAATAAAAAATAACCACAGCCGATTTTAATTTTTATATCAAATTTAGAAAACAAATTTCATGACCGAGGATCAGTGGGGCTGGAAGCACGAAACACCGTCAAGTGTCACAGCTCACTCATCACATACTGCAGCCCCAAGGGTGATTGATCTTGAGCAGCATGATTCTGTGAGTACGCATCGTGCCTATTGAGTCACTGGGTGCGCTAAAGAGAGAACTAGTCAAGTCCATTTCTAAATTTTACATAAAACCCACAGGACACTGTACAGCAGAAGCATTCACATTTGTATTCGATCTCCTCTACCTCATCCTGTTCAGAAACCACTGCCTGAATAGAACAGCAATGGTACAGAGCACTGTACATTATGTACTATATAGTGTACACACATACAGAGAGGGGACGGCACAGGAGAGCCAGGCAAGAGAAGGGGGAGTGCTGGCCTGGTAACTGTGATGTGTATCTCAGTAGGCAATGACAGATTAGTGTGTGTGCCCAAGTGTATACATATTACATGTGTTTCCCTGTGTGTGTGGGTGTAGGTGTGAGTGGGTGTGTATACAAGTGTGTGCATACATAATTGTTTGAGCACTAGGTGTTACCTGTATGGGAAAATACTCCATTTAAACTTTTGTTTGTTAAATTATATATTATATATATGTAAATTATGTGTTTTTGTCGTAAGTTGTTTGTACAGCTGTCAACTGTCAAGAATGGCACTTTATATGAATTATTTATTATCATCATCAACATCAATGCATCATGATCTGGGACAGTGCGCAAAGGGAATGATGGAACTGAAACAGTGAAGAAGACAACAAAGGGGGAAAAAAACTTGTAGTTTTAAGCAAAGATGAAACAGACAAAAGCCCCCACCCAACCCCAGCCCCCCAAAAGCCAAACAAAACAGAAATAACCTGGTTTTTGTTACGCCCAGTCAACCAGGACGTTACATCAGGGCAAAACACATTTGATCATAACACATCAACAGCAACAACTGGTACATGAACAAGAACAAGTTGAACTTAAAGCACCAAAGCAGGATTAGGCACACTCAACCACATGAACTTGAAGAATATGCTTCCTGAGAAAATCAATCAACAATAATCATAATCATTATAAAAATTATAACATAATCATACATATGGCACAGGAAAATACTAACAATGATCAGAAACCCAGGCTGTATACTCACTAATTCTGTCACAAAGATATATCTATATATCTGCAGTGAGTAATGCATCAGTGTGAATAATCTTGTGTACCTACACAGCACCCTGTGCACTCGGGGCTGCCCCAAACCACGCAAATGACACTCGAGTCTAATATTAGCTTGGCAGCCACGCAAAAACGTGAATGTTTTCAGTACCTGAGGCCAGGGCCTGGGACACGGGCCCCCTCACCGACAGCAGTTCAATGGCCTGCATCTTCACGCCCCAGCAGCGACAACCTCCGTAATCACCAAGGCAGAAACAAACGACCACGGCCGCTGGGCCAACGGACGAGTCTGAACATCACTGTACATATACCGATACCGTCCCGGGAAGATCTACACGCACACTGCAGGCACTTGTGTTTACAGTTCCGGTTAACCAGGAAGTGGGCGTTAAACACTGGTCACAAGACTGGCGAGGACGGCATACGGACAGTACCGCCGTCTGAGCATTGGCCTCTCTGACTCTGAGTCATTGTAATTACCCGTGTTGCTGTGACGTGTGCGATGTACGTGTGTCTCAGTCTGTGGGGCAATGTGCAATTCAATCATGCAGCTCCCTCTAGACTTCAGCCGGCTCTGCTGGGGGCGAGGTGGAGAGGATGGGGGCGGCGGCGTTTGGGGAAGGGGGTGGGGGGGGGGGGTGGGGGGAGGGTCGGGGGAAAGCCCCCATCACTGAAAGTCCCACCAGCACAGGCCCTTACAAATAACTGTGGTGGGGTGATCATCTCAAGGGTGACTTTAGCTGAGTCAATATTTGAAATTTGAACAGATAATCAATATTCTGCGAATGGCTTTGGCTAGCTGAATCAACGACTGTTGAATGCTGAACAGAGACTGCATTGGTGGCTTTAGCTGAATGTTTGAAAGTTACAAAAGAAAAACGGTACTGAGCATGAAAAATGTGAAATTGATCAAGTTTGTAGAATATTTGAAATCTGAACTGAAAGTGCAGAAGAGAAATGCACATGACAGCATGAAACATTGAATTTATTGGCTTTATATAGACCTGGAAAATTGTCTACACAGAAACTGCAATGATTTCTAGAGTTCAAAGATTTAGAGGTAGAAAAAAAGAGTTGTGTGTGTGTGTGTGTGCGCATGCATGAGCGCACGCACATGTGTGCATGTGCGTGTGTGCGCGCATGCACATGTGTGCACGCATGTGTGTGCCTGTATTCATGTCTGTCCAGAACTATGCATTTTCACAGCCCCCTCAATTCTTTCAGCTGCCCCATTATTCTTAGAGGGCTGGCATTTAAAGACCCCCCACATCCCCCTTTTGGTCAGAGAAGCATTACAATTGCATTGATGAAGAGGAACAGACCAAACTGGGAGGGTCCCCAGAGAGAGCCAGGCCAAGCGGCTTGTCTGGTGCCAACAACACAGAAACTAGAAGGGAAGACACACTGTATTGTGTGTCCAGCAGCACCCCCCACACCCCCCCCCCCCCCCCCCCCCCCCCCCCCCCCCCCCCCCCCCCCTTCACCACTGGGAGCCATTCACAGACACCGCCCGCCAAGTACACTACAGGCACATGCAATTTTAAACACTGATCACAACAAGGTCCTATCTCACTTTAACAGTGGCGCCTTGGGATGTGTGTGGAGCAACACATTGACACCAGCTAGAGCACTGGTCAGAGGCACATGAAATTTTAAACACTGATCACTACAAGGTCCTATCTCACTGAACCTGCCGCCTTGGGATGTGTGTGGAGCAACACATTGACACCAGCTAGAGCACTGGCCAGAGGCACATGAAATTTTAAACACTGATCACTACAAGGTCCTATCTCACTTGAACCTGCCGCCTTGGGATGTGTGTGGAGCAACACACTGACACCAGCTCTAGCACTGGTCAGAGGCACATGAAATTTTAAACACTGATCACTACAAGGTCCTATCTCACTTAACTGTGCCGCCTTGGGATGTGCTGTAACAATTAACACATTGACATGCTGTGTGTGGATCAGCACAATGACACCAGCTAGAGCACTGGTCAGAGGCACATGAAATTTTAAACACTGATCACTACAAGGTCCTATCTCACCTAACTGTGCCGCCTTGGGATGTGCTGTAACAATTAACACATTGACATGCTGTGTGTGGATCGACACAACTACACCAGCTAGAGCACTACAGGCACATGCAATTTTAAATACTGATCTCTACAAGGTTCTGTCTCACTTTAACACTGCCGCTTTTTGTGGTGTGCCCCCCTTTGTGGTGTGAGTGTGTGTAAATACTGTGATGTTCCACATATTGACCCCAGTGCAGAACAAACTGATGCAAGAGGCACATACAATTTTGAATACTGATCCCCACCAGGTCCTATTTCACTTCAACAGTGCAGCCTTGGGCTGTGTGTGGAAGAACACATTGACACCAGCAAGAATGCTACAGGCACCTGCAATTTTTAAAACTGATCACTGTAAGGTCCTATCTCATTTCAACACTGCCGCCTTGGGCTGTGTGTTTACAACACATTGGCACCAGCGAGAATGCTACAGGCACCTGCAATTTTTAAAACTGATCACTGTAAGGTCCTATCTCATTTCAACACTGCCGCCTTGGGCTGTGTGTTTGTGGAACAACACATTGACACTAGCGAGAATGCTACAGGCACCTGTGATTTCAAATACTGATCACTGTAAGGTCCTATCTCACTTCAACACTGCCGCCTAGGGTTGTGTGTGGAAGAACACATTGACACCAGCAAGAACATTACAGGCACATGCAGTTTTAAATCCTGGTCATTACAGTGCAGCCTTGGGTTGTGTGTGTGTGGAACAACACATTGACAATGGTCCCCAAGTACACTGGTCAGCAAGAATACTACAGGCACATGCAGTTTTAAATCCTGGTCATTACAGTGCGGCCTTGGGTTGTGTGTGTGTGTGGAACAACACACTGACACTGGTCAGCAAGAACACTACAGGCACATGCAGTTTTAAATCCTGGTCATTACAGTGCAGCCTTGGGTTGTGTGTGTGTGTGTGTGTGGAACAACACACTGACACTGGTCAGCAAGAACACTACAGGCACATGCAGTTTTAAATCTTGGTCATTACAGTGCAGCCTTGGGTTGTGTGTGTGTGTGGAACAACACACTGACACTGGTCAGCAAGAACACTACAGGCACATGCAGTTTTAAATCCTGGTCATTACAGTGCAGCCTTGGGTTGTGTGTGTGTGTGTGTGTGTGTGTGTGTGTGGAACAACACACTGACACTGGTCAGCAAGAACACTACAGGCACACGCAGTTTTTAATACTGATCACTGCTACACTTCAACACTGCTACATTTGGCTGTGTCACAACACACACTGACACCAGCAAGAACACCAAGGCAACATTAAAATGTTGTAATGTATTGCATACTTATGTCGGAACCATCTACAGCCGTGATAAGCTCCTTACGTAACACCTAAAAGCCTCAACCTCTCCAGCAATGAGGATAAAGGATAACTCCTCCAAAGCGGCTTGACAGGGTAAAAAGAAACCCTCACGATGTAAGCCATGGAACGCACAAGAATTTGTGACTTCCAGAGAGTTCGGCTGGGGAATGCTACAACACCAGCAACAACAACTTCAACAGTAATGTTGCAGCAAACTACACTTCAGTTTTACTCAGATACTCTTTATTTATTTTTATATTACTTCAATTTCACTTGACTAGGAGTTAGGACAGTGGGAGTCTGATGTCCAAATACATGAGGTTTGAGTTTCACTTGAGTTGGAGTCAGTGGCTGACATAAATATGTTCATTTGAACAGTCAGTCTTACAGATACATATATATATTTATATATATAATATGTTCATTTGAAGTCAGAGTTTGACAAATGTTTATTTGAACAGTAAGAGTGTCATCAATATGTTCATTTGAACAGTCAGAGTGTGATTAACATGTTCATTTGAACAGTCAGAATCTGATAAATATGTTCATTTGAACAGTCAAGAGTCAGATAAATATGTTCACTTGAACAGTCTCACAACCCACTGCAGGTTTTTTGTCCTAACAACAACAGGTCTGACTCAGGTTAAAATGAACCCCAGGAAATCGAATCACGCTTCCAACTGGAAAGGCCTGTGTGCCCAGAGCTGTGTCTGACTGGATCAATACCCCCCACAATGGGCACACAAACAGCCTACCTGTCCGATCACCAGTCTCCTCTCACACAGTGTGTGCCACCACTACACTCTGCCACTGCTGGTGCCAGCTGTAGTGCTCACCACCGTCGTTATGCACACAGCAACCTGCTTCACCAGTCTGCCGACTGCCACTAGTGTAACAGTGTGCTTTGTCACTGTCACCAACATCCCCTGATACAGTGCTTGTCACTACATTATTATGCTCTGCCGTTGCTAGCGCCAATGTTAGTGCTCAGCGCAACCGCTGCCATTGACAAGCACTCGCAGCGCCAGTTGTAGTGTTCGGCACTGCTGTGATGCAGGCACTGAAACAGCTACCTGTCTCACCAGTCTGTCTGCTGCTGTTGCTTGTGTCAGTGTGCTTTGTCACGGTCACTAGTGTCCGCTGATGCAGTGTGTGTCATCATATTATGATCCTCTGCCGTTGCTAGTGACAATGTTAGTGACCGTCTCACCGGTCTGTCTGCTGCTGTCGCTTGTGTTAGTGTGCTTTGTCACGGTCACTAGTGTCCGCTGATGCAGTGCGTGTCATCATATTATGATCCTCTGCCGTTGCTAGTGACAATGTTAGTGCTCAGCCCAACTGCTGCCATTGACAAGCACTCGCAGCGCCAGTTGTAGGGATCAGCACTGCTGTGATGCAGGCACTGAAACAGCTACCTGTCTCACCGGTCTGTCTGCTGCTGTTGCTTGTGTCAGTGTGCTTTGTCACGGTCACTAGTGTCCGCTGATGCAGTGCACGTCACTATGATCCTCTGCCATTGCTAGTGACAATGTCAGTGCTCATCCATTGACAAGTACCCCTAGCGCCAACTGTAGTGTTCAGCACTGCTGTGATGCAGACACTGACGACTGAGACAGCTATCTGTCTCACCAGTCTGTCTGCTACTGTCACTAGTGTCAGTGTGACTTGTCACTGTCACCAGTGTCCCCTGATGCAGTGTGTGTAATAATATTATGACACTGCTAGTGATAACTGTTGCCACTGACAAGTACCCCTAGTGCCAACTGTAGTGTTCAGCACTGCTATGATGCAGACACTATGCTGTGATGCAGACACTCAGACAGCACTGCTATGATGCACACACTGTGCTGTGATGCAGACACTGTGCTGTGATGCAGACACTCAGACAGCACTGCTATGATGCAGACACTGTACTGTGATGCAGACACTCAGACAGCACTGCTATGATGCACACACTGTGCTGTGAATGTGATGCAGACACTCAGACAGCACTGCTATGATGCAGACACTGTGCTGTGATGCAAACACTCAGACAGCACTGCTATGCTGCACACACTGTGCTGTGATGCAAACACTCAGACAACACTGCTATGCTGCATGCACTGCTATGATAATGATGCAGACACTGTGCTGTAATGCAAACACTCAGACAGCACTGCTATGCTGCACACACTGTACTGTCATGCAGACACTCAGACAGCGCTGCTATGATGCAGACACTGTGCTGTGATGCAGACACTCAGACAGCGCTGCTATGATGCAGACACTGTGCTGTGATGCAGACACTCAGACAGCGCTGCTATGATGCAGACACTGTGCTGTGATGCAGACACTCAGACAGCACTGCTATGCTGCATGCACTTCTATGATGCAGACACTGCTGTGATGCAGACACTCAGACAGCACTGTGATGTACACACTGTGCTGCGATGCAGACACTCAGACAGTTACCTGTCTCGTCAATCTGTCTGCTACTGTCACTAGTGTCAGTGTGCTTTGTCACTGTCACCAGTTTCCTCTGGTGCAATGCTTGTTGCTGTTATCTGGCATCAATTGCTGATGCCAGCTGTAGTGCTGAGCACTGCTGTAATGCAGAAAGCTGCCTGTTTCATCAGTCTGTCTGCTATTGCCAGTATGTTTTGTTACTGCCACCAGTTTCCCCTGCTGCATTTCACTGTCACTACACTCTGGCATTGCTGGTGCCAACTGTGGGGGCTCAGCACTATAACTGCTGCCCTTGATGCGTACCATTGCCAGCTACAATGCTCAACACTACTGTGATATTAATATAGACACTGACCAGCCTCATCAGTCTTTCTGCTACTATTATAGTATTAATTAGTATTACTGGTGTCACTCACTCCAGTCATTGACCAGTCACTCTGGAGCCAGTACTACCTTGCAGCTGCTCTCTACACCGACTGTCACTTGAGTGTTGGAATCAATACTGAAACAGAGTAAGCACGGGCCGTGCCACTGCTGTGACTCCAGCAGCCTCATCAGTTTGTCTGCTAGTGCAACTGAGCTTATCTGTCTTCAGAACCAGTACCGCTTAAAACCACAGTGCCACTGCTGTGACCCACTCTCATCAGTCTGTCTGCAACTGTGCTTGTCTGTTTTCAGAATGGGTTCTGCTTAAAACCACTGTGCCACTGGTGTGACCCAGTCTCATCAATCTCTGCAACTGTAGCTCATCGCCATCATGCAGTCACGAGTGGCACCATTTCAAAGCCCAAACCAGAACTGTTTAAAAGCATCAGTTGGCCACTGCTGTGACTGTCTCGTCAGTCTGTCTCAAACTGTGCTCATCAGTCTCACTTGAGACCTGAGTGTCAGGACCAGCACTGTTTAAAAGCACCAGCTGTGCCACTGCGGTAACCCAGTCTCCTCAGTCTGTCTGAAAATAAAACTGTGCTTATCTGTTGTCAGTCTCACTGGTGTCACAACCACTGAACATGTAGCACTGTTTGAAAAGCACCAGCTGTGCCACTGGTGCAACTTGGTCGATCATCAGTCTGTCTGCGGGTGCAAATGTGCTTGTTGCTCTCATTAGTTGAGTATCAGAACCAGTACAGTTTAAAAGCACTAATACCAGCTCTGCCACTGTTTTGACCCAGTGTTATCACTGACATCAGTCTGTCTGCAAACGTGCTTGTCACTCTAGCTTGAGTTCTAACTGCTAGTAGTCTACCAGTACTGCAAGCACAGCGGTACTGCTACTGTGATAGTAGTTATTACACTACAGACAGCTACAGATTATATATAATATATTATCAATTATTAGTATTTATATATATATATATTTCTCATCAGTCTAAGTGCTAAGTGCTATGGTGCTTGGCACTGTCATTAGTGTTAGAGCCTGAGCTGATTAGCACTTGCAGAAATTGTCACTTGGGTGTCAGAACCAATACTGCAAGCACTTTTCTGATTACAATAACACCAACAGTTACACTAAGTTACAGAGTACTGTAATACTAATCCTGTAATAGTGGATTAATTACCCAAAGTCCTTAGACAGTCTACATCTGTTGATTATGCAAATTCACAGCCCCCAGACTGTGACCAGTGCAGTGATCCTGCTATACATTTTCGAACTGGTGTGACATCCATCTGGTGGCCAAAGTGATTCACAAAAACCGGTGGGACAATTGCTGTATCAGAATACAGATTACAGTGTATTTTATTCATCTCATTATGGGAATTTATAACATGTGGTAGTACAGATGGCTGTGTATCCGGTCAGATACACAGCCATCTATACTACTAGTACATTATACTACTGTCTACTATTACTATTAGAACTCTACTAGCATGAACCTTACTCCCTTCCCACCTAGAAACACACAAACACACACACACACACACCACACACACACACACACACCACACACACACACACACACATGCATGACAGTTTATACACCTCTCCCTATGTGACACTGACAGTGTGACACCCTGCAGCTAAGGTGATCTTTCAGAATTCCAACTGAACCATTGTATATATATATATATATATATATATATATATATATATATATATATATATATATATATTATAATATTATATATATATATATATATATATATAATATACACTTTATTGGGCACTCTGTTGTTGGATGCACCAAAACTAGATATCATGTGTGTGTATGTGTGTGTGTGTGTGTGTGTGTGTGTGTGTGTGTGTGTGTGTGTGTGTGTGTGTGAGAAGAGAGAGAGAGAGAGAGAGACTATGAAGGAGTGTATATGTAATGTATGTGTGTGTGCATGCATGCATGTGTATGTATGCGTGTGTGTGTGCATGCACACATGCGTGCATGAGTAAGTAATTTGACACTGTAATTTTATACAATATTTTTAATACTATCTTATCTAAAATTAGAGTGCCCAGTCAACCATGTCAGTTATATATGATGTCACCTGGTACAAAACACAAGCAGCCAACAAATCACAGGTAAAACTAAGACTGAGTCAGACTCAGTGTTTAAAAAACACACAACAGTTTATGTTTCAACTTAGATAAGTCAAGACGTCACTTAAGTGTAACAAACATAACCAAATACAGCCAGTCAACAATTACCAAGTATCAACATTTTCCAGTTCTTCATTTAAATTTTTACTGTGCGTTTTAGACTTTTACAACTTTTAGTACTATTTCAGTATTTATTGCAAAAATGCTTCATTTACAAAAATACATTTTCTCCCTGAGATAACCGTTTCAGTTAAAAAGTAATTATTTATGAATAGTAGTTTGTTCTTTGCACACCTGATTTTGAACTCAGAGGCAGAGGCAGCAGTGCCAGTTCTTTTCAACACTCAGTTAACCACACCAGCATAAGTTAAAAACAATTTATCTCTCCATCCCTCCAACCCGGAAATCAATTATGCAGATGCTCATTACCGAAAGAACAATCAACACATAAAACAGGTCACTCTTCAAACACAATAATTTTATTGTGTTCTAAGGCCGGCATACACATGATACAGCACAGGTCTGTTCAGATCTGGTAGGCCTAGTTCTAGTATGAAATTCTATGACTCGGAGACAGCAAAACTTCAAAGATTCACGAAACAAATACGGATTTCAATGCCTCAAATCAACACCCCCACAGATGCAAAATGTTTGAACCGTTATAACCAGTAGGCTAAAATATACCCATTCGGCTGGATTCTGAAGAAATCTGTTTCGGTTTTCTGGCACAGAAATGTTAATTTGCCAGGAAGCATGCTGATGCTCACCACACACCCGTTACAGCTGACTTACCTTGTGGACCAAGGCGGCTAAGATCGGTCAAATCTTCGGCTGTTGCCATGTTTCATATCTGCTAGCGAGCAGTTGTAATAAAAGTTAACTTATATTTACAACATATCTAACGTCTTTTTAGGCCAGAGCTAAACAGCAAAATAACAAGAAGACGCGGAAGTAGTTCAGAGTGATGGCCCTTCGACCCTCTAATGACCGCGTGTGTGTAGACAACATTCTGTAGCACAATTTCCGTGTATTGTTACAAAGAATTAGTTTCATACACACTCATACGAGGTGATACAGGCATCTGATATTTCAAAATGCGTGATGTACCTATCACCAACTGTGAACGGGAGTTTCTTCTCGCCATCATTGGGGAAAAAAAGGTAATTTAGCAGTACAACTTGAACAAGCATAAAGAGAAACTGATAAAGAAAAATGTCTGTCGTTTGATACATTTTTTGTATATTTTTTATTTTATTTTATTCAATGATGATTTTACGTCCACAAAAACCGTTTGGTTTATTAGGGACGGGGCAAGGGGAGCGGGAGGAGGGGATAAGAGCCCAGGTCCATCTCACTGTTCTGTGTTCACACAGCTCACAGCTCCGGACACAATATTTAAAGGCTGTCTTTTGAAGACCAAATAGGTGAGCCGGTTTGGCCTAGCGGTAAGGCGTTAGGCTGGTAAGCGGAAGGATCTCGGTTCGATACCGTTTCGGCTCTCCTTTCTCTTCAAAAAGGTTGTGGTTTGTGGACACTGTCTTGTGACTTTGTCCATCACTTTCTACGGAAACATTAAAATGTCTCTCATCGCTGCCCATCTTAATGCAGGAATCATTCTGGTGGTGACAGTGTAGCGATAGGTATATAATCTCCCTCTTCCCCCACCTCCAACCCCCTCCTCCCCCCCCCCCTTCTCCCAGTCCCTAATAACTTAAATAAGCCTTATGATTTCTGTGGACGTTAAGCACCATGTTTACTTACTTACTAGACCAAACAGCACACCAGAGGCTGCTAGTGCTGGTGCTACACTTGATTAAAAAAAAAATGCTTTGTTAGATCCCCATCCCTCCTAGTCCAACCCCCCTCCCTCCCCCATCTCCCACTCCCACCCCTGATTGACTGACTGAGTTGCTTAACTGTTAACGTCCACGGAGGCGAGAAGGCCTATTAGTTATTTAGTATTGCTATCAGTGTATCACTGTGCATCAGAGATGGGTCTCTCACCCCAGCATCTTGTTTCCCTTTATTTATTTTATACAGCACAGACAACCAAACAGAAAATTATATTTCAGATTTTTTGACCAGTAGTCATTAATTGGATGTTTTGAAAAAGTGGTAGACCTTTGGAAGAGCGCTAGGTCAGCTCATTTGGGGTTTTCCATTGTGGCTCCCATTCATGCAGACAGTATTGGCTTTACTGATCAGCTCAGCACAGTCGTTCTTTACTTTTGGTTTCTCTCTGTGTCGTCGTCATTCCTGAGTTTCCTCTTACTTGTCTTAGGTGCAAACCCAAGCAATCTGTCCTGAGTGCTAACTGCTCTGCTTAAAACTAATACTGTAATAGTAATAACAGTTACAGAAAAAATGTCATTTCTTTGCATGGATCACATTCACATACATAACAATAACAACAACAATAGCAATATACTTTATTAATCACAGTGGGAAATTAAAGCTGTCATTCGATCACACAATGAAGAACATATCTCAATAATTCTAAGTCATGAACCACATGCACATACACACTCTTAGACATATGCCCCTTTCTCTCAATCTGCATACTCTAAATTCTAATACTTCATAATAGCAAACCCAAAATTACCTGGAATAATGCTTTCTTGTGTCAAACCAAAACGTAAAAACTCTCAAATTAAATAAAAATCATTAGGTTCACAATCCCCAACTCTCCGTTAGAAAGTTATTATCCTCAACAGACGTCTTGATGCATGGACACACTCAGTTAATGACTGGTATAGTTTTCATTAAAAACTGACAGAGCCGAGGGTAAAAATGAGGCTCTATAAATATAATGGTTTGTATTTGTTCTCAGAAGTAAAAATCTTCCACTCCTGTTGCTATGTCTGCTATCAAAGTAGTGTCTCATTCTGTCATTGGGTGTGTAGGGTCATTTAATATTTGCATTAGTTTTCTGTACGGTCTCTTTTCATGTAAAGTCTTAAAACTCTCCAGTGGCTTTCCCACAACATGACCTGCTTTTTTTACAATCTTTTCCAACCTCCCTCTATCTAATTTTAAAGTATTCCCACCCCAACAGACAGAACCAAACATAATAATACTACATATTACAGCTTTATAAAAGTTATAAAAATACATGTATGTATTACACTGATTTACAGCATGGTGTATTATCTGTTCCTGTTGACAGAGAGTGGATGGTCGCCAGCCAACAGACATACGTCAAATCAGAATCCAGTTTGGGTCCCAGTATGGTTCATGTGAGGTCCACATTGGAAACACCAGGTACTGTTACAGTGTTAGTGTTATTGTTAAACTGATTTAAACAGTAAACTACTGTATCCTGTTCTTACTCTTAAAAGTCTTATGCTTAACAACTTTCTTAGTAATCTTACTTGAGTTGAAAACAAATACTGGACTTCCACATCATGATGAACCGTTTATTGTTTTAAATAGTTTATTTCATGTGGTTGGGGGGAGGGGGATGCAGTTCCCTTAGCAAATAGCAGTAGAGAATTTTCAAGGTGTGGAAGCTGGTCACTAACAGGGACAGAAAGTTTCTTGGGCTTGTCACAGGCTCACAATGTCAGTCATTTTGCAAGATTATATTATTTATTATATTTACAGAACGGCCTAATAAAGTAATATCCACAAAAACACCATCCAGTAGCACTCATTAGCCAATTTGGCCTAGCAGTAAGGTGTTTAGCATAATATTCTATGTAAATATTAAATATCATATTTAAATGAAAATATGCTGCAGAGTCTTGGCTCAGGTATCGTCAGAGTTGACAGCGCCAAAACAGCGACGACCAAATGAAGGCGTTCTGTTTGTCAATGTGGAGTTATCCCCCATGGCACACCCCACCTTTGAACAGGGAAGGTATGCAAATTGTGGGCATCAAAAGTGTTTATAAAACAGTATTATTTGTACTTCTGCATCAGTGATTGTGCTAGACATTTTTTAAACTGGTGTGACATACAAGATCCATACAAAAACAGGTTTAAAGAGTATAAGGTGGTGAAAATCATTCATGGAAACCGGTCAGATATCACTGTATCTGATCAGATACACAGGCTCACAGCCATCCTTACTACTACTAGAGCTGTACTAGCAAACGCCTAATGTTCTTCCCTGTCTCGAACACACACACACGCACACATGTATGCACATGCACACACACACACACACACACACACACACACACACACACCCACCCACAAGCACACACACACACATGACGATGTTAATCATTAATTTAATGTATACACACACTCACGCACACATGCATGCCACACGTGCACTTTCTCACTGTGCTAGTTTGTTTTTTTTTTGTGTGTGTGTGTCCGTGTATTTTTTGTTTTTGTTTTGTTTTAAGGACTAGTTAAACAAAATAGCAACTAGTATGTCACTATGTGTGACCAATAGCTGATTTTTTCCCCTGGTATAATACATGGTGATCTTGAGTGGTAAAATACTGGACATTACCAAACCAGTTAACACAAACCCTGTGGCTGTGCTTTAGTGCTTTCATGGAGTGTGTGTTCATGAGAATGGGATTTCATTATTTATAATAATGTATAATCACTATTGGGGAAAGGGTGCTCGGAAAGTCTAAAGCAGTGTTTCATTATTATTGTTGTTGTTAATGATATTATTTAACTTAAGGACTTAGATTTCAGTAATCTGACATTGATAATTTTTAGCGACAATGTTCATAGGTTTCAGTAACCTGACATTATAGTGATTTTTAGTGACCTTGTTCATGTCCACAATGGTTTTCATGTATTAGACTATTATTCTCTCAGATTTGAACTTATGCAAGTTGTACTTGTAAACTTTATATAATAGAAACAGATATATATATTTAATAGTAGCTTGTGAAGGTATAGATCTGTGTATACCTGGAGCTGTGAACATGTATTAATTATTATTGTGTGTGAATTTATTTATTTTTAAATATTTTTATTTACCATAAATATGATAAGATGTAACGTACATAGAACATTTTCAGTCATTCATTCCTTTATTCATGAATATTAATTAATATTCTGGTACTTAAAGTTAAATTGATAGTGATACTAGTGATAGTGTGCGAGTTTGGATAGATCTTCTCTGACTGATGGAACTCTGTCCATGATAATTGATATAATGATTGCATAATGATAAAACATGTATACTCATGTATGACTGTCACCATGGTCATTGGTATGTTGACTGTTTGTGGCATCAGGCAGACAGAAGAGAGTGTGGAGCTGTCACGGTTGATGGAACGCTGTCTCAAAGAGTCGCGGTGTGTGGATCTGGAGTCTCTCTGCATTGTGGTTGGAGAAAAGGTAACCTTTTAAACATAATTACAGTGATGATGATGAATAATTGTGTCTGCACATGTATGACTTTGAGT
>JABMCL010003074.1:1465000-1477500 GCA_018857735.1 Alviniconcha marisindica | reverse complement strand
ATAGTGCTTGCATTCTGTTTGCGTGACAGACAGTACCTGCTGGTTGACCCTTCAGAGAGAGAGGAGCGTGTGACGGAGGGCAAGATGGTCATCGGGATGAACAAGCACCGAGAGATCTGCATGCTGCAAGTCACAGGCCAAATGCTGCTCCAGCAAGATCAGGTCGGTCATGGTTTGGGCTGTGTCTCAAGCACTGACGCCAGCAAGAATGGCAAGGCTTGGGCTGTGTCACACCACACTGACACCAGCAAGAACACCAAGCCTTGGGCTGTGTCACACAAATTGACACCCTCAAGAACACAAAGGCTTGGGCTGTGTCACAGCATGTTGACACCAGCAAGAACACCAAGGCTTGGGCTGTGTCTGAACACAGTGACACCGGCAAAAACACCAAGCCTTGGGTTGTGTCACAGCACATTGACACCAGCAAGAACACCAGAGCTTGGGCTGTGTCACAACACATTGACACCAGCAAGAACACCAAGGCTTGGGCTGTGTCACAACACATTGACACCAGCAAAGCACCAGGGCTTGGGCTGTGTCACAACACACTGACACCAGCTAGAACACCAAGGCTGGGGCTATGTCACACCAGTAAAAGCACCAAGGCTTGGGCTGTGTCACAACTCACTGACACCTGCTAGAACACCAGGGCTTGGGCTGTGTCATGACATTCTGGCAC
The DNA here is from genome assembly GCA_018857735.1 of Alviniconcha marisindica. Lineage (NCBI taxonomy): Eukaryota > Metazoa > Mollusca > Gastropoda > Provannidae > Alviniconcha > Alviniconcha marisindica. The sequence continues at coordinate 1,476,818 of JABMCL010003074.1, read as the reverse complement.
CAGCTAGAACACCAGGGCTTGGGCTGTGTCATGACACGCTGACACCAGCTAGAACACCAGGGCTTGGGTTGTGTCACAACACATTGACACCAGCAAGAACACAAGGCTTGGGCTGTGTCACAACACACTGACACCAGCTAGAACACCAAGGCTATAATTATCAAGATGTTATTATGAGCCGCATAGTTTTGTGGGGGCCATCTTCAGCCATAATAAGCTCCTTGCATAACATTAACAGCATCCACCCTCTAGAAATGGAGAGATTTAAAAAAACAATTTTAACAGGAATTTGCATCCATGTGATTGGTCTTGGTCTCCTTTGTTTTCTTAGTCATCCGAGTTGATTGTGCTCCTTCCTGTTGTGTTGCACAGGTGAAGCAGTGTACCAAAAGGTCCTTTGTGAAGGTCCTGTTGTGATGTGCAGGTGAAGCGGTGTACCAAAATGGCCTTTGTGCAGGTGAAGCGATGTACCAAACTGGCCTTTGTGAAGGTCCTGTTGTGTTGTGCAGGTGAAGCGGTGTACCAAAATGGCCTTTGTGAAGGTCCTGTTGTGTTGTGCAGGTGAAGCGGTGTACCAAAATGGCCTTTGTGAAGGTCCTGTTGTGTTGTGCAGGTGAAGCGGTGTACCAAAATGGCCTTTGTGAAGGTCCTGTTGTGTTGTGCAGGTGAAGCGGTGTACCAAAATGGCCTTTGTGAAGGTCCTGTTGTGTTGTGCAGGTGAAGCAGCGTACCAAAATGGCCTTTGTGAAGGTCCTGTTGTGTTGTGCAGGTGAAGCGGTGTACCAAAATGGCCTTTGTGAAGGTCCTGGAGACGACGGAGCTCATCCAGCAAGCCCTGGCCAACGACAGGTCCGCACGGTCAGTCTGCTGTTCATGGCTTATGCACTGCATTCTTGCTGTGCACAGCTTCGCTATGCTTCTGACAGTGTTGATGTGTAGGCTGGGTGAGTGGATGAACTCATTTTGAGGTTAGACTCTTGGTAGTGTGGTGGGGGTGGGTGGGTCACATCCACAGTTTGGTGCAGATGAAGAAGCACACCCAGAAAGATGGTAGCTGAAGGGTTACCCAGAAGAAGGATCTTCAGAAGGGTCAAACACAAGCATGCGCAAACACATGCACACACACAAACACGCTGCAGCGACACAACACCATCCACACACCAACACACACCACACACACACACACACACACACCACACCCCCACCACACACACATCACACACCAACACACACACACACACACACACACACACACACACACACACCACACACCCACCACAAAACACACACATCACACACCACACACACACACACACAAACACACACACACACACACACACACAACACCACACACAACACACACCACACCACACACCACACCACACACACCACACCACACCACACCACACCACAACACACACAACACACACACACACACCACCCAACCACACACCCACACACACACACACACACCACACACACACACACACACACACACACACACACACACACACCACACACCACACACACACACACAACCACACACACACACACACACACACACACATCGTCACACTCGCGCTTGACATGCACATGCATGCATGAAAATCATATGTAGCAGCACCGTATCAGAAGGATGAAAATGGCTCTTCTGTTTCCAGGGCCCGAGGGGAAAGGTGCGGGTGTGCTGTGTCTGCAGACAAGAGAGAGCTCAACACCACGGTGACGCCTGCCAAACCAGTGGAAGCTGCACCCACAGCACATCTACCCAGTGACTCTGACAGTGGCAGTGAGAACGAGATGGAGGCCGGAGCCACGCAATGGGTGTGTTTGCCTGTTTTGATTGGCGCTGCCAAATTGCTGTCTCATCAGGAGGTTATTTGTCTTGAGCTTGTTATGATACAGTTATGCTTTCTGGAGTGAAGAATACAAAAACATTCTCAAGAAAGTGATTGTTTTTCTCCTACTGAAACAATACGCAAAGAAAAACAATCACTTTCTTGGGGAATGTTGATGTGTTAGGATCGAGTTAAGCTTTCTGGAGTAAAGAATGCAAAATAATTCTCAAAAATGATCGTCTTTCTTCGCTTATTGTTTCAGTAGGAGAAAAGGCTGGTGAATGAGGGGTGGTGGTATGCAGTTATTTCAAAGTCAGTCTTAAACTGCTGAGGTGTAGTCAGCATCTGTGCTTTTTTACTTCTTCAAAGTAAAATGTTGTTATCATAGGGATTCAACTTGCAAACCTCAAACGAAAAACCTATTTGTGTTGCCTCGAGGACAATGCCGTCTCTCTACTTTAGTTTGATTACAGTTTTAGAAGAACTTGACGGATAGGCTTCTGTATAATACATTTTACCTGTATCACTGTACTGTGCACGCTTGTGTTTAGTCTTAACAGGGAGACTAAGACTGTAAGTCTAGGCTCTGGCCTAAAATATGTATCCTCGAGTATTAAAGATCGATCACTAAATCTGTGAGTGTCTCACCCCCCCCCCCCCCCCCCCCCCCACACACACACACATGCCCCACTCTCCCACTCTCTGGTTGGCTGATTTGTTGATTTATAGCTTGTTTTGTCTACAGATCCAGTGGAGATTCTCCGACAGTTGTGGTAGGTACCAAGTAACTGTATTTGTCTTTGTACAACCACGCCCCTCCTTAATTGTCAGTGAGATCATTACTAATCTGTAAGCAAGGCTTTAAAAGTGGGCTGGTCACTGTAAATTTGTGTTTATTGTCAGTGAGATCATGACCAATCTATAAACAAGGCTTTAAAAGTGGGCTGGTCACTGTTAATTTGTGTTTATTGTCAGTGAGATCATGACCAATCTATAAACAAGGCTTTAAAAGTGGGCTGGTCACTGTAAATTTGTGTTTATTGTCAGTGAGATCATGACCAATCTATAAACAAGGCTTTAAAAGTGGGCCGGTCACTGTTGATTTGTGTTTATTGTCAGTGAGATCATGACCAATCTATAAACAAGGCTTTAAAAGTGGGCCGGTCACTGTTAATTTGTGTTTATTGTCAGTGAGATCATGACCAGTCTATAAACAAGGCTTTAAAAGTGGGCTGGTCACTGTTAATTTGTGTTTATTGTCAGTGAGATCATTACCAATCTATAAACAAAGCTCTGAAAGTGGGCTGGTCACTGTCAATTTGTGTGTATTTTCATCAGCTGTGAGGAGTAAGTTTTCAAAATCATTTTCTGAAAATGAAAGCATGGTGCTTTTTTTTTGTTTAAAAAAAAATCCTTATCAGTTACCATAGAATCCTTGAGGAGAGACTATCACTTTTATAAGATTTAACATGTTGATGTGTAGTGTGTGTGATGCAGGGCAAAGGTCACTGCAGCGGTGAAGAGAGATGTTAACGTGTTGATGTGTAGTGTGTGTGATGCAGGTTAAAGGTCATGCGGGTGAAGAGAGATGTTAACAGTTGATGTGTAGTGTGTGTGATGCAGGTAAAGGTCACTGCAGCGGTGAAGAGAGATGTTAACGTGTTGATGTGTAGTGTGTGTGTGATGCAGGTTAAAGGTCACTGCAGCAGTGAAGAGAGATGTTAACGTTGATGTGTATGTGTGTGTGATGCAGGGCAAAGGTCACTGCAGCAGTGAAGAGAGATGTTAACATGTTGATGTGTATGTGTGTGTGATGCAGGGCAAAGCTCACTGCAGCGGTGAAGAGAGATGTTAACATGTTGATGTGTAGTGTGGTGATGCAGGCAAGCACTCAGCGGTGAAGAGGATGTTAACGTGTTGATGTGTAGTGTGTGTGATGCAGGGCAAAGGTCACTGCAGCGGTGAAGAGAGATGTTAACGTTGATGTGTAGGTGTGTGTGATGCAGGTAAAGGTCACTGCAGCGGTGAAGAGAGATGTTAACGTTTTTGATGTGTAGTGTGTGTGATGCAGGCAAAGGTCACTGCAGCGGTGAAGAGAGATGTTAACGTGTTGATGTGTAGGTGTGTGTGATGCAGGGCAAAGGTCACTGCAGCGGTGAAGAGAGATGTTAACGTGTTGATGTGTAGTGTGTGTGATGCAGGCAAAGGTCACTGCAGCGGTGAAGAGAGATGTTAACGTGTTGATGTGTAGTGTGTGTGTGATGCAGGGCAAAGGTCATTGCAGCGGTGAAGAGAGATGTTAACGTGTTGATGTGTAGTGTGTGTGATGCAGGGCAAAGGTCACTGCAGCGGTGAAGAGAGATGTTAACGTGTTGATGTGTAGTGTGTGTGATGCAGGGCAAAGGTCACTGTAGCGGTGAAGAGAGATGTTAACACGTTGATGTGTAGTGTGTGTGATGCAAGGCAAAGGTCACTGCAGCGGTGAAGAGAGATGTTAACGTGTTGATGTGTAGTGTGTGTGATGCAGGGCAAAGGTCACTGCAGCGGTGAAGAGAGCTGTTCACGTGTTGATGTGTAGTGTGTGTGATGCAGGGCAAAGGTCACTGCAGCGGTGAAGAGAGATGTTAACATGTTGATGTGTAGTGTGTGTGATGCAGGGCAAAGGTCACTGCAGCGGTGAAGAAAGATGTTAACGTGTTGATGTGTAGTGTGTGTGATGCAGGGCAAAGGTCACTGCAGTGGTGAAGAGAGATGTTAACGTGTTGATGTGTAGTGTGTGTGATGCAGGGCAAAGGTCACTGCAGCGGTGAAGAGAGATGTTAACGTGTTGATGTGTAGTGTGTGTGATGCAGGGCAAAGGTGTAGGCATCCTTGGCGCTGCAGCGGTGAAGAAGTGGGAGGAGGAAGACACAGAGGAGGGGCTCAAGGGTAAGTGACAGATTTAACGAACACCAAGGTGTGTGTGGGGTGTGTGTGTGTGTGGGGGGGTGTATGAGTTTGTGTGGTGTGCGTGTTTGTATGGTGTGTGTGTGTGTATGTGTATGCATCCCTCTGCATGTATGTGTGATTTACATTGAAGGTGGATTTTACTGCCTTTTAGAGAGAGAGAGAGAGAGACTCTGTGTGTGTGTGTGTGTGTGTGTGTGTGTGTGTGTGTGTGTGTGTGTGTGTGATTTACACTGAAACCAGATTTGACTTACTTTTAAGCAGTTTGTATGTGTGCACACTTGGGAGGAAGGGGGGGGGGGGGGGGGGTTACTGCTATAAAAAATGTGGGAGGTGGGAGATAGTGAGGAGAGATGGTTAGTTAGTGAGTGACCAAGCATGCAGTCACCCATGTTGGTAGTGCAAGTCAAGGTGAGAAAAAACAAAACACCAAATCACCAGCAAAAGCCTGATTCTCTGAAACGGGACTGATTTTAAAATGCATGGAAATTTTGAGATTTTTGTGGGATCATTTTACATGATCCAGACTGGATGATGAAACAGTGTAAAATCAATGGGAATATGGAGATTTTTCTGGGATCATTTTACATAATTCAGGCTGTAGGGTGAAAGCGCAGTCTGATTTTAAAATGCATGGAAATTTTGAGATTTTTGTGGGATCATTTTACATGATCCAGACTGGATGATGAAACAGTGTAAAATCAATGGGAATATGGAGATTTTTCTGGGATCATTACATAATTCAGGCTGTATGCCATGATTTTAAAATCAGACTGCGCTTTCACCCTACAGCCTGAATTATGTAAACAGTGTAAAATCAATGGGAATATGGAGATTTTTCTGGGATCATTTTACATAATTCAGGCTGTATGGTGAAAGTGCAGAATCAATGTTGGGGGAAACAAAAGTATCAGACCATGGAAAGTGTCTGCCTGAACATGCTTTAAAGGAGTCGCCAGACCCTCCACTTTCACAGTGAGCATTTTGTCAGTACTCCTGGACATATTCAGCACTCTCACCGGTAAATCATAACTACCGCCATGAAAGTTTTATATTTCTGGAGTGGCAGATACTCGGATTCACCCACTGGTGTGCGTTTCTTTACGTGAAGTTGTATGACCTTGACCTGTGCCGTGTCCTTTGCAGGGCAAAAGGAATCTGCAGCGGAACCTGTTCCCAAGGTCAAGAGCAAGAAAAGGAGAAAATGATGCACTTGTGCCATCAGCCTTTTTTCTTTTCTTTTTCATTGTTATTTGCAAGAAGTACTGTTGCTTATGTATTAAATATTTGTACATATCAACAATGAGTTATGGTGTGTGTACTTGTTTGTGTGTGTGTGTGTGTGTGTGTTTGTATGTTTGTGTTATTGTGAGCCGTGGTCGACCACCTGGACTTTCACACAGCTCCTGATTTCTGAGCCCTCAGCTTAATGTTCCTGCAGCCTTATGTTTCCTCACCTCAATGTTCCCGCAGCCTTATGTTTCCTCACCTCAATGTTCCTGCAGCCTTATGTTTCCTCACCTCAATGTTCCTGCAGCCTTATGTTTCCTCACTTCAGTGTTCCTGCAGTCTTGTGTTTCCTCACCTCAATGTTCCTGCAGACTTATGTTTCCTCACCTCAATGTTCCCACAGCCTTATGTTTCCTCACCTCAATATTCCTGCAGTTTTATGTTTCCCCACCTCAATGTTCCTGCAGCCTTATGTTTCCTCACCTCAATGTTCCTGCAGACTTATGTTTCCTCACCTCAGTGTTCCTGCAGCCTTATGTTTCCTCACCTCAATGTTCCTGCAGCCTTATGTTTCCTCACCTCAATGTTCCTGCAGCCTTATGTTTCCTCACCTCAATGTTCCTGCAGTCTTGTGGTTCCTCACTCATGTCCAGCTTGTTCTCCCTCATGTTCCCAGTCTTGTGGTTCCTCACCTCAATGTTCCCACAGCCTTATGTTTCCTCACCTCAATGTTCCTGCAGCCTTGTTTCTTCACCTCAATGTTCCTGCAGTCCAATGTTCCCTCGGCCCCACGTTTTCTGAACTCAGATGTTCCCTTCAGTGGATACACATGGACTTGACATTGACTGTTGGTCAAACTCTCGGTGACTTGGCACAAACACAAACACAGGGGTATGCATGCTCAAACTCCTACGAAATTAGACGAGATCTGGCAATGAAACGCAAACAAATACAGCAGATGTGCTTCATCGTTGTTTTTGCGGTTAATAAGAGTTTAGAACAGTGAGCTGAGGGAGCATAAGACTGTATGAACATCTGGCTGCAGAGGATAAGGCTGAGGGTGTTTAGACATAATGCCAATACAATGAACCCCGATTCCAGTGCCAAAAGGATCGTGGGGCTACAGAATGATACATAATACAACTAAGTCAAAACCAGTTAACATCGACATCCCAGTTGACACATACATAAGAAACGACAACAGATGCTTTAACATCCAGCGCTGTCACACAGAGCAATAGGAAAACTCGTTCTTTGTGCGAACGGTGGTGGACTGGACCCATCTCGACAACAACACGGTTTACGCCAAGTCTGAACAGTTTCCACACTCACTGTGGCCAACAAGGGCTGCTAAACCACTGTGCAGCCCCCAACCGTTGCGTTTATTTTCCTGATACCTGGATGCTGCAATGCCAAGTTCAGGAGCTGTGTGAGAGTCGAGGTGGCCGTCCTGGGCTGTCCGTCCTAACGAGCCTTCTGGTTTCCGTGGACGTAAAGCTATATAGAACCATGCTTCGGCATTGGTCTCAGCTGGTCCCTAATATGTCAACTGACATCTGAGGACATTAAGCAACACTACCTACCAGCTGCAATGTATCCAGCAGATACAGATACAGAACACATTTCGTCAGACTCGGGGAGACAATAATTACATACGCGACGTAGTAGATAGTCAAGCGGGGGTAGAAAGTTTCAAGGGACGTAATAGATTCCAGCACCGATGTGAACCGGAAAAAAAGTTTTTTCCCTTAGGCCGTCCAAGCCTTTACAAAAACCTAATCCATAATTTTTAATTTTTATATACAACCTGTGCAGATCGTGAGCAACCCAAGCAAATTCCAAGCACTGGTTTACGACATCCTGTCTCGAAGGTGCTGGAAAGCGATGCTCGGAGCGTGCAACCCAAGTTAAGTGGGTTGTCACTGTATTTTATTCACTGGTAATAACTCACTGGTAATTGTGATCTTCCATTGCAAACATTCTGACCTGGGGGGACGGAAAAACTGGGTAATAGGTAATAGCGTAATAGGTAATACCATAGGTAATATCCCAGGAGGCGGTCGGAAATTGCTGGGTCATTTTAAACGCTATTTTGGGTCACAAACATCATCAGAACCGTGCAAACAGTCGTATCAAACGATGAAACCCCAAATTTGCAACAAAAAGTGAGTTTTATCGCGTTTATGCCTTTCGGTATGTGCAGCGCCATTGACGTTTGATCTAGATCTAGTTTTCGTGTAACGACGTGCACGCTTCCTCAGCAGGATACTGATGTCGACTTTTGTTGCAAATTTTGGCTTAATTCGCTAGATATGAACCTGTTTGACTGATTTTAATGATGAACCTGTTTGGTTGATTTCAGTGATGATATCTGTCACCCAGAAAGGGGTTCTGAATGCCCCCAGGACTTTCCGACCGCCTCGGGTGGATTTGCCGCCACGCCGGTAGACCGGTCCGAGTGATAGCCGTAAGTGACAACGCCCGAACTGCATCGTCGTGTGAGCCGGTTTGGCCTAGCGGTAAGGCCGCAGGCTGGTAAGCGGCGGAGGCGGGATCTTGGTTCGAATCCGCTTCGGCTCTCCTTTCTCTTCCAAAGTTGTGGTCTGTGGACACTGTCTTGTGACTTTGTCCCTCACAATTATGAAACATTAAAAATGGCTCTCATCGCTGCCCACCTTAATGCAGAAGTCATTCTGGTGGTGACAGTGTAGCGATAGGTATATAATCTCCCCCCCCCCCCCCCCCCCCCACCCCGGTTCCCCCCTTCTCCCCATCCCTAACAAGCCTTATGGTTTCCGAGGCTGTGGACGTTAAGCACCATGTTTACTGCATCCTCGTTCGTACGGCGGCCCGGACAGACGGAAACGTCTCCCGATGGACCAGTTCGTCTCCACAACACCGCCTGTACCCCGGGCCGGAACGTCATGAGCGGTCAAAACGTACGTCAGGGCTACCGGGGGCTTCACTGGACGTCCCGGCCCCTACCGTGGAGACGTTCCTTTGTCTGCTGTCCTTAACCCCTTCACTGCCACGATGTCACTTGAAAGCGACCGATAAAAGAGCGAAATTTGATACCCTTAAGCCTTTTGGTCTTCTGTTTCGCAATGGCACGTGAAAGGATCGTTGTCAAAATGCATAGCATTCAAAGTAAGATGTGTTATAGGACCGGAAAATGTACTGCATGCAGGTGCGTCCGTGAATCTTTCAGCCCGGAGGTTTTACAGGCTGGGGCAGTGAAGGGGTTAATCAGTTACACCCTACCCCCACCTCCCACCCCCGGCCTCCGAAAACGGCTGATTGTTGGATGTGTGTGTAGGTGCACACGCACGCTGCGCCGCACGTGTGTATATATATATATGCGCATATTTCAGTGGTTGTAGGCACGGTCCCACGTGGACGCGATGGGGGGTGGGGGGGCTGGCGGGTGGGGGGGGGGGGTGTATTTGCGGAAACGGGGGTGGGGGTACAAGACACACAGAAACATGATGTCACATAATTGACATGTGATTGAAAGATGACGACTGCCAAAACGTAATGTCGACGTCAGAACTTCTCGGCATGCGTCATGAAACGCCATCAGTGCTATATTTACAAAACCGTTACCACCTCTTTTTTTCTTTTTCTTCCACCGAATGACCCCAGGGCAAGGTCTGTCACTGAGGTTACAGCTCGCACCGCTTCCACCCAGCTCTCCTCAGAGACTCGGCAAGTCGGTTGTGATGAGTATGGCTCGGTTCTCGCTGCTTAGCGGTAAGTAATCAGGATGCTTTAATTACGTCCACATAAACCACAAGGCTTATTCGGGACGGGGAAAGGGGCGGATGGGAGGCGGGGGGGGGGGGGGGGGGGGGGGTCGGGCAGAGATGAATAACTCGTCCGCGCGCTCCGACCGGTGAAGACCGAAGTGACCGTCAGCCACCGCCAGAACTGACAACGATGTTAAGGAGGTGGGGACCCCGCCAGTGCGAAGCAGCTTGTGTACTTTGCTAATTAATAATAATAACTCTTATGTAGCGCTATACCTGTAAACACTCACGAGCTCGCGGGGCTGTACATTATCAACATCCACATCCACTTGACAAACAAAAAAGCGCAAGTACCATAAATGCACGTATCAGTGTTAATATCAGTTGCTGTTTCAACAGCTGTGCGGAGCAAAGTCACAAAGACACTGTCCGAAAAGCGACTGATGAGGACGGAACAACTCAGCAGCAAGACGATCCATCCGGCTATGAGAGCCCAGCTCCATCTCCCCGCTCTTGATCTCTGCTGGGTTCTTCTCGCCTCTTTCGGCTCGCATTATACTTCGGGCGCGCTAGCCACCGACTCGCTTCATGGGGCTTCGTCAATGGACCTACATTATACATGGGTTAGTAAGTCTCCGTACAGAGACTCACTGCGCACAGCCCGTGCATCTGTGCTTGATTCCGTTGGAAATCCTTTTTCTTCTTGCTAATTGATACTGGGATTCGAAACATCTTCAAAATGTTTCTATTTCAGAGCCGGAGGAGTGAGTGTCTAACGGAAAAAAACAATGTTACAATCAGTCCCGCTGCTCTTACTGAAAGGAACATTTGCTGGCAGCAGGCGAAGCATGCAAGCCATATTCTGACACACTGCGGGTTTAAGAAAGAGAGCCTTTGGGTTCTTACCAGATTAAACCTTTATTTCTGTGTCAGCAGTACTCGCGACTGCAGGGTCCTGAAGAATGCGCGCGCATGTGTGTGTGTGTGTGTGTGTGTGTGTGTGTGTGTGTGTGTGTGTGTGTGCGCGCGCGCGCGCGCGCGCGTGCGCATGTGTGTGTGTGTGTGTGTGTGTGTGTGTGTGTGTGTGTGTGTGTGTTGGTTGCGCGCGCGCGCGTGCGCATGTGTGTGTGTGTATGTCAGTGTGTGTGTGTGTGTGTGTGTGTGTGTGTGTGTGTGTGTGTGTGTGTGTTGTGTGTGTGTGATATCTTTATGCGACAAGAACGTCAACAATAACACCTCTGTATGACAATACCTAGAGGACTAACTAACGCAACCTCAGCCTTAAATCCAGCTTTTAGCTAAACCCTTTCTCCAGCCAGCCATTGCGCTTAGACCGAGGCACACCTGTACCTCGTAACACACTGAAACACATGCAAACACATCTACACGAGCGCACAAGCACATGCAGACGTACGCACGCACACACACAATCACACAACCGCGCGTGCACACACACACACACACACCTCACACACACACACACTCCGTCCCCCTTCGCTCTCTGTCTGTGTCTCTGTCTGTCTGTCTGTCTGTCTCTGTCTCTGTCTCTCTCTCTCTCTCTCTCTCTCTCTCACACACACACACACACACACACACACATTCACCTACATGTGCACCTGCTCACACACACACACAAAGCCACAGAAGTATGCAGGCACATACACCTCTGCACTGACACCAAAAAAAAACATACCATTATAAACTATGTACCTGTGAATCGTGCCAAAGAACGCAACTGCATCTCGTCTGGGTAATTTTCACGTTGTCAATTAAAGTAATAACCATGCACGAAGACCAGCTGCAAGCACATACCGTAACATTACAACATGACCAAAATAGACAAAGACGTATTTTTAGTGTTCAGCAAACCAGACGTTGAACTCTAAATTACTGCACGAGGATCATTGTTTGCACGTGAGTGAACTTGCACACAGGCCTATAACACGTTTGAAAACAGGTTTTGTGTGTGGGAGGGGGTAGGAAGACCACAGCATCAAGATTGTTGTTATTGCAAGCGCCTGTCGCTTGTTTCTGCCGTGGAAAGGTTTGTTCAGTAGG
>JABMCL010003074.1:1452500-1462500 GCA_018857735.1 Alviniconcha marisindica | reverse complement strand
TCATCCACCACACAATCGTACAAAGAAGCGTTTACATAGGCCATATATTGTGTTCGCTTGAACACTCTCACCATGAAATGCAGTTAAATATCACAACAGTCAATAAATACACATCAAAAGATGACATATCTTTATTAGCATATGGAGTACTGCTGTCTGAATAATGACCAATTAAACTACTTCTTTGCGCTAATCTTGTCGGAAGTATAAAAAAAACTAAAACAAAAAGAGAACAAAATCATGTCAAGATCAGTATTTTGACTACACAAATGATGATTTGATTTTCGCCCAAAACAGCGGTCAAATTTTGTACAAGTGATGAAATATTTCTGCCATATTATTACGCAGATGTCACTTTTGTTCCTACATCTACAATTGTACAGAAGGAAAAACAAATTCCGCAAAAGCTACAGACACTGGAGTGAGAGGAGACACAAATAACAAACGGGGTTTCTTCTTGACTGTCGAAAATACACGCTCGAAACGTCGAAATACAACAATGCCCATCACAGTTGTTGCACACAAAGACTTTCCCTAATTCTACCAAATTCAGTAGAACTTGAAAAACAACTTGTCCTATGAATATTAACAATTCTTTTTCTACTCGAGCCGATTTTCTGCTGACAAAACTGCATTGGGCATAAGTCTATGACAAGAAGAAACTGCTGACGGTGTTCGCTGTCCATGAGATGGAATTTTAACGCCGGCGTATGTTTGTGCTAACACCATCCATAGTTTCGTGTCTGTTCTCTCAGTGACCAGTGCCTGAGTCATTTTGTTTGTGCCCCGTCCTGGCAGCTCCAGTCTGTCAGCGGTCAGGACTAAACTACAGTGCCTTTCCTTCGGTTAGTCGTACCAAAGATTATAAATGTATTTATAATCTTTGGTCGTACGACGTCAGAATGCAGAATTAGCCTACACAACCAAGCCACGTTCCACAGGACAGTCAAACGGGGCAAAAAGAAAAGAAAAAATAACATTTAAAAAAAAAAAAGAAGTACCAGAGCTGCGACTGAAGCTGAAAAGCCCAGTGCTGAACACGTTTCACAAAACCCTAAATCACTCGTCGTGTGTTGACGTTTCACAAAACCCTAGGCTCACTCTTGTGTTCACGTTTCACGAAACCCGGCCGAGGCGCACTCGTGTGTTCACGTCAGTTTCACGAAACCCTAGGCTCACTCGTGTGTTCACGGCTGCAGCTCCGCCTAACAGGTCTAGAGTCTAGCACGAGCTGCACGAATGAGCCTCCAGAGCGAGTCCCAAGCACGTGCAGCGTCTAGTCAGTAAACTAGCACGAGCTGGGCATGCGTCAATCTCGTGTCTTCACGCGCAGAGTCTGAATCGTCCACTAGATATCACAGAGAGTTACCCACCACCCTCACAACATCTCTTCTGTACACGCGGTTCCTTCTGGCCATGTTTTTCCCGGTCCGTTCTGGGCTGAACGGCTGGGGTTTAGTTAGTTCCGCTGCCGCTTACGTTTCTACAGTTACCCGCTCCGGCCTGTCCGCACACAATGTCCAGCGGTCAGCCTTTGTCAGTTGCTCACCACCCTGTGTGTGCTTTTGATACAGTACGGAAAGAGTCGATTCAAACAGATTCAGCGGGAGTACAACGTCGTGTGATACTTCCACTTCCGGTTAAGTATTTGCATGCCAGTCGCATTCGCATTTAAGCAGACGCACGACCGTATAATAAGGCAGGAGGTTTCGATGTTAGGATTCCAAACAGTCAGACTCTAAGTGTCTTTCGCATCTGATATACAATACGTAGCGTGAGACAATGTGCCTCTTACTATAAAACAAAACTAAAGAAACAAAGACAACAACAACAACAAAACATAAACAACAACAAAACAAACAAACAAACACCCCCCACCCCCACCCCCCAAAAAAAAACTAAACTACAAAAACAACAACAGATAAACAAAATAATTATTAAACATTTTTTCAGTTTATCGTACTCGACACAGAACACCGGTAGAGCGGGTCTTAAGTTAGGTCAGTCCAGTAATATGCAGGTTACGTTGTGTGCGTGCTCTACTCGCACCGCCGCGGATGCAGTCGCCTCGTCTCTTGAGATCTCTAGCACGTGCGTCGCGGCAGTGGCATTTCAAGTCATTCTCACACCCACGCTGCAGTCCAGCCACACCACACCGAGGCAGGAAGAGCACAAGCGAGACAGGACAACCCCTCTGGGCCTCCCACAGGTGCGGCGAGACCGGCCGGCGGTCATCCGACCCCGTGGAGGGACCAGCCGGGCACTGGCACGTGCGTCTCGTCTCTACGGTATCGGGCGAGACGCTAGCTCCTCTGCCGGGGGTACCCAGCCTTCACAGCTGGTTTGGGCCACAGTGAGGCGCCACTCGATCGCCAGTTTCCCAGACTCAAGATCCGGTCTCGGGTCTGGTCTCTATAGTGAGGCATCTCCCTTCGGCAGCCTCCCACATCAGGTCTGGTCTCTACAGTGAGGCAACACCCTTCGGCAGTCTCCCACATTTCAGATCCGGTCTCTATAGTGAGGCAGGCAACGCCCTTCGGCAGTCTCCCACATTTCAGATCTGGTCTCTATAGTGAGGCAGGCAACACCCTTCGGCAGTCTCCCGCAACACTTCAGATCCGGTCTCTATAGTGAGCACCCTTCGGCAGTCACCCACAACACTTCAGACCTGGTCTCTACAGTCAGACACCATCATCCCCGGCTGTCCGGGGCTTCAGATCTGGCCTCTATACAGCGGGGCACTAGTCCTGGGCAGTGTCCTAGACCTGAGCGGGCGTTCCGGTGCCTCAGTGTCGATCGAGTCTAGGCATGAACAGCTGGCAAGAGTCCCTCCTGCACACTTTCGAGTCTCAATGGGCTCACTTCTTTTTGTCTTGCCCCGTGCGGGCCTGAGCGCTGGACACGATCACCGTCTTCTTCGTCGGCGTCGACGCTGACGTCTTGTCCTTGCCTTTGACGATGCCGATCCTCTTCAGCAAAGAGGAAGAAGACTTGTCCTTGTCGGCGCTGGTCTCCGTCTCCTCGGCCCCCACGTTCTCCGCCACCGTGGCCAGGTGATGGTCCACATCGGCGGGCGCCACCTTCTTGTTGGAGGAGGAGAACTTGCCGGGTCCGCTCCCGCTCTTCGTGACCCCGCCCTCCCCTTTGGACAGCTCGCTGGAGGTGAGTCGCGGCGAGGTCTTGGGCATCCTCAGGCTGCCGTGGCGGGTCAGGGACCCCAGCACGTTCCCCTCCCGGCCCCCAGCCGACTTGGGTCTGGGCGGAGGGGTTGGGGAGCTGGCGGCTGCGGCGGAGGCCGGGGCGGCAGAGTCTTTGTGAGCCCTGGAGGCGGCCGTGGGCTCCATGAATCGGGACTTGGCTCTGGGCGGCGCTTTGGGCGTGTCGTCGGTGGAGGCGCTGCTACCGTCGAGGTGGGCCTTGTAGGAGGCGGTGGGGTCCATGAAGTGAGATCGGCGGCGCGAGGTCGTGCTGCTGCCGCTGCCGCTGTGGTCGGAGGACGGCGTGCCGGGCCTCTTGGCCTCGTGGCTCAGCGGCGTCACGCTCCGCTTCGACTCTTGGGACAGCGGCGTGGAGACTCGCTTGTTCGCGGCTGGCGACGTCCTCGTGGAGGTCACGCGCATGGACTGCGTCCTCGTCAGACCCTTGGAGGGCGTGGTGGCGCGAGGCGTGCTGCGAGCGGAGGGCGTGGTGGGCCTGGAGACGTCACCGGCGCCCGCCGCCGGGGTCAGCCTCCGCGTAGACGTCACGCCTTTGGTGGCGGAGGCGGAGCTGACGTCAGACGTGGTGCTGACGCTGGACACGGCGCTGGCGTTGGAGTCGGCGCGCGCCCGGGACGCGGGCGGCATCAGAGTCTTGCCGACGGAAGAGGAGGAGGGGGAAGAGGAGGAGGAAGACGCCGCCGAGCCGGGAGAGCCCCGGACGGAGGACCGGACACCGCGGACGGACGTCCGGGCCGGAGCGTCACGCTTGAAGGCGCTCTCGGCTCGCATGGACGCCCTGACGGCGCTGTCTCTCTTCAGCGTGCTCTCCTTGCCCCGGAAAGACTTCCGCGAGGCCGCGTCCCGCTTGAAGCCGCTGTCCGCCTCTGCTGTTGTTGCTGCTGCTGCTGCTGCTACCGTCGCTGCCGGGGTGGTAGCCATGCGCGAGCGCGCCGAGCTGTTGGTGGAGCGCATGTAGCTGGGCACCGGGCGGGCCTTGGTCTTAGCCGTGTCGCTGGGCGTGGCGGAGCGCGAGGACTGCGGGGTGGAGTCGGCAGGGTGGTGGCCCGGGGGGAGGGGCGCCGGGCCCTTGCCGTGCGTGGGGCTGCCGCCTTCGGACCACATGTCCTCCTCCTTGGAGGTGCTGTGGCCGCTGTCCGGGGAGAGGGCGTTGGAGCCGGCGCAGGAGGAGGAGGAGGAGGCGGGGCTGCCTTGCCCGGCCGTCACCCTCAGGGCCTCCTCCGTCCACGTCTCCGTGCGCTGCTTGCGCGAGTCTTCTTCGGACAGCGCCGAGTTGACGATCACCGCCTCGCCGCTCTTGTCGCTCAGGCCGCTGTCTCGCTTGGAGCTGCCCCGCTGCTGCAGGCTTTCCGCCCGCCGCCCGAGCGTGGGGGTGCCCCCGCTGACGGCGATCTCGGACTCCAGCGTGGAGCTGAGGGAGGTGCGCTGGGACACGGTGCCCATGCTCTCGAACCCTTGGTCCGTGTCCGTGGAGCTTGCGTAGCTGGAGGCGTAGCTGCTCCTGGACCCCACCTCGTTCTTGTAGTCCAGGGCGTCGGGCCGCTGCGCCAGCAAGTGCGCGGGGCCGCTGTGCTCCGACTGGGACCTGTTCCGCGGCGACAGGCTGCCGCTGTCGCTGTCGCTGACGTTGTCGTAGACGCTGAGCCGCTTGGAGCGCTTGAGTCGCCACTTGGCCATGGAGGCCATGGGACTGTCCTCGTCCAGCTGCTCCACCTTGGACTGCAGGCGCGAGATGGCGCTCTCCGCCGCCGTGCGGTCCAGGAGGCTCTGGGCCCAGCGGGTCGCCCGGTCCCCTTCCCCGGAGGAGGAGGCGCTGGAAGGCCGGGTGGAGGAGGGGGTGAGGGTGGAGGAGTGCTCCGGTACCTCCCCATCCGCCCGCACGTAGCTCCTTCTCCGCTGCTCCGGGGAGGAGTCTCCGTCGCTGTCCTTCTCCGCCTGCAGGGTCTCGGTGGAGGTGTTGGTGGACTTGATGGACAGGCGGCTGACGCTCTTGGGGCTGTCGCTCTTGGCGCTGGACGGCCGCCTGGACGACCCGCTCTTGTCCTCGGGCGTCAGCTCCGTGTCGCTCTCGTCGCTGGGGATGTACAGCCCGTTGCGCCGCCCGTCCATCGACAGCCGGTTGGTGCTGTCCCTGCTGCCTCGCAGCAGGGACCGCTTCTCCTCCGAGGTGTCCGGGTTGCTGCCGCTCTTGCTGCGCATCGTCGCCTCGCCTTCGGAGCTGGCCCGTCGCGCCACGGACTCGTCGTAGGACTTGGAGCGGCTCATGTTGCCCTTGTTGACCAGGTCCCTCAGCGCCTGGTCCACGTCCTGCTTCTCCACGTCGCTGCGGCAGCGTCCGTTGATCTCCGCCACGCTCTTCATGTCCTTGTAGCCGAAGCGCGCGTCGCGGAAGTTCTTCTTGGCCGCCTGCTTGGCCGCCACCTTGTCGTCCTTGTTCAGCTTGCTGCCCTTCTCCGCGGCCGTCTCCGGCGACTTGTCGCCGTTGGACAGCGTGCGGCGGTGTGAGGGCGGGGTCTTCAGGGAGCCGTTGTGGGGTAAGGTCGGCGACTGTTGCTGCTGCTGCTGTTGCTGTTCTTTAGGGGTGGTGGGGTCGGGGGTCAGGCTATTGTCGGCGACGGCGGTCTGGCCGGCCGGGGACGGGGAGATGCCGCGGAGGGCGGTCCGCACCTCGGCCATGTCCAGCGTGGACCTCTTCTTCCTCTTCTCGCGCTTCTGCTTCAGCTCCGGGGGCTCCCCGCCGACGGGCGTCGTGGGCCGCTTGCTCTCCTCCGCCACCATGGCCGCCACCGTCTCCGTCGGCTGCTGGCGCTTGCTGGGGCTGATGACGCCGAAGTTGTCGATGGGGCGGTGGGAGTACTCGATGGTCTTCAGCAGGCCGTCCAGGTTGGTGCCGATCTTGTCGCTCATCGCCTTGCGCATCGACACGGTCACGGAGAGGTCCGAGTCGTCCCGAGTCCTCAGAGCCTTCCCGGCGGCCTCCTCTTCCCCGTTCAGCAGCTTGCTGAGCTGGGCCGTGTCCACGTTGCTGCTGTAGCGCTGCTTCATCTGGCGCCGGATCTTCTCCAGGTTCGACTCGCTGTCCGGCGCATAGTCACTTTTCGCCGGGCTGCCGTTAGGCACCGCCTCCGTCGGCAGCACCGCGCTCTCGCTGGGCACAGTCCTGACGCCTTGCAAACCCTCCACGGGTTTTTTCTTCAAGGCGGCAATGTCTTTTTCAGCGATGGTGGCCAGGTGGTGGTGGTCGCCGCCGTTGGTGACGCTGGAGCGCCAGCGGCTGGTCTCGGAGCGGGAGCGGGGCGTGTCGTCGCCGTGGTGGGCGGAGCTGGGGGAGGGGGCTCGGCGGGGAGGGGGCGGGGACTCCTCGGGGATGGGCGGCGTGCTGCGCGGTTCCCGGGGCTCCTTGTCGCCGCGCAGGCGGGACTTGATGCGCGCCACGAGGGCGTCGGTCTCGTCCTCTACCGCCGCCGCCGTCGTCGCGGGCGAAGCCGCCGTCGTCGCTGCGGCCAGCGCCTTGTCCACCGACGGCCTGTCCAGCCAGCTCCGGGTGCGCCGCAGCGCCCGAGAGCCGCTGTGACTCGGCAGCCCGGCGCTGCCCCCGAGCTCCCTCAGCGGGCCCTCTGTGGGCGTGCCGGAGGCGGACAGCTTGCCCTCACAGTTAATCACGGGGGACGGCGCGCGCTCGCGCTCGCGCTCCCCAGCCACCACGTCCAGCAAGTTCCGCTTCTCGCGCCGTTCCTGGCGCCGCCGGCGAAGGCTGGCGTAGCGGTCAAAGTGCGCTTCCGGCTTGGGGGCGTCCTTCTCCAGGTCGGAGCCCATGAGGAACTCGATGAGCGAGGCGTCGTCCTCGGTGGCGTAGCTCTTCCGGGACCGCTTCTGCGTCAGCGCGTCCGAGCCGATGCTGTCCGAGGAGGTGTCGACGGACGGCGGGTCTGAGGAAAGGGGCCTGGCGGCTGCAGAGGAAGAAGAAGAAGAGGAAGACTCGGCAT
Source organism: Alviniconcha marisindica (assembly GCA_018857735.1). Taxonomy (NCBI): domain Eukaryota; kingdom Metazoa; phylum Mollusca; class Gastropoda; family Provannidae; genus Alviniconcha; species Alviniconcha marisindica. Next base: position 1,455,296 of record JABMCL010003074.1, on the reverse strand, counting down.
TCTCCAGCCGCTTCTTGCGAAGGGACACGCGGCCGTAGCCTCCGCGCACAAAGTCTTTGGCGTCGGCAGCGCCCTCGGCTGCCGGAGAAGCAGGCTTGACGGCCGCGGCGTCGTGAGCAGACAGCGCCTCGCCAGTGCCGGACGAGAGAGCGGCGGCCAGGCCGTTGGGGTCCAGGTGGATCTTCTGCACCTTGGTGATGTTGAAGTTGCCCTCGCCGTACTTGCGGTTGCAGAAGCCGCTCCGGACGTCGGCCAGCAGCATGTCCACGATGGAGCCCTCCTCGGGGCTCCCGCCCCTCTCCGTGCTCTGGTCGCTGGTGTCGGGGGAGTCTTCTGCAACAAAGGGAGGGAGTGTGGGTTTAGATGATGAGCCGCGTTGGATGGTGCAGGCAATAGCTGTGATGGGGAACCAAAAAAAACGTTCTCAGTCTAAGAGATCTGAAGAAGAAGAAGAAGAAGAACAAGAACAAGAACAAGAACAAGAACAACAACAACAACAACAACAACAAAGAAGTCAATTGAAAGAAGAAGAAGAAGAAGATGAAGAAGAAGAAACAACAACAACAATAACAACAACAGTTCTGATCTAAATTACAGAGAATAAAGTTGGAAAATACAGTATCATTAGAGACTGGTTTGCAAAGTACAGTCTTATGTCTTTGTTCTTTGCTTTGGTGTAAGTAATTTTGCAGTGTAAAGAATTTAACGATCTGGAATGGAGCAACACACAGAGATACTTTTGGTTTCGGTTTCATATTCAAAACACTGCATTTGAGGACTTTGATTGGCTTACAGCCAGCACATGAAGCGCCTGTACTTACTTGAATTCCTCTTTTGCCCAGCCTCCTTCTGACGTCTCCTCAACTCCGCCTTCTCTTCCATGATCCTTCGCTGCTTGTTTTCCTGAAAACCATCAACATCGGTTGGCATAAGCAATAGAACGAAATCAGCTTGGAGAAAAAACGAACTTCAAACTGACATCTCTTTCCTTTTTTTTTTCACTGAACAAAACCCCATATCGCTTTAGATTTCACAACCTTTGGAGCCTTCCCCCTCTCCCTCCTGCTTTGGGGGATAAATGTTCACAAATGGTTACAGGCAACGTAATTCCCTCCCAGCTGGATCCCCGGAAGGTAAGCAGCAACAAAAAGGATCACAAGGCACACAGAACTACGTCCACACTCAGGCGTGCTTCCTTGTGCGTTTTCTTGGGATATCAGAACAGCTAAAACCTGCTAATTTGTTTCCTTGGGACACCAAACCAGCTAAAATCTGCTATTTTGTTTCATTGGGACACCAGAACAGCTAAAAACTGCTAATTTGTTCCTTGGGACATCAGAACAGCTAAAAACTGCTAATTTGTTCCTTGGGACACCAGAACAGCTAAAAACTGCTAATTTGTTCCTTGGGACACCAGAACAGCTAAAAACGCTAATTTGTTCCTTGGGACATCAGCAAAGCTTAAAAACGTCAAGACTCAGGCGTGCTTCCTTTCGTACTCCCTTCGAACACTAGAACAGCTAAAAACTGCTAAAACCGCCAGACAAACCAGAGTTCACTGGAACATCAGAACAGCTAAAAACTGCAGGCCTGCCATCTTCGACAGGTCATGGACACATACCACTGTTCGGGTAGGATTCCCTTTTCATTGTTTCTTTCTTAATCGTTTTTCTCCACACCCATTTCATCTCTCCAGGCGTGCTTACTTCAATGGCTTTCTTGAATCTCTCGCAGAAAGTCTGCAGGGTCTTGAAGCAGTCCTCCAGCTTGAAGCTTCCGACGTCCTCGCAGAAGAACACGGCAAGCTCCCTGCGGTACTCGTCAATGTCTTTGAGGTCTTCTTCCAGCTCCAGCACCTCCACGTTGGCCTCCTGAAAAATCAGCGCCAACACTCGGTAAAAGACTGTGGCTTCATGAGCTGCTTGTCTGCTGTCTACGTGCAGACGTTTTAGGTTAAAAGGTTGGTCATGTGCACTGTACAAGATCTGCATTTAGTTACGTTTCTTTCTGATCTTTTTTTCTTCTTTTTCTTTCTTTTTGGTCAGCCAGTAAAACCTGTCTCCTTTGTACATGCTTTTGATCTCAGAAAGCAAAGTGACCATAAAACTCGCACCTTCGGTGCTGCGGACTGAACACAAAAAATTGTGGGTAACATGTTGTTGTTTTTTACGCCCAGTCAACCGGGACAGGGAATAATAGGACAATATGAAACAGGCTGTCTAAGACACAAATTCCCACGGCAAAATGGGAAGAGGAGAATCGCGCCCCTCCTGCCAGTCCATCAAGACTGACAGCACGAGCTGTTGGCGACAGACTTTGGCACTGACCTTGAGGAAGGCAGCCATCTGCTTCTGGAAGTCTTCCCCAGCACGTCCAATCTGTTCCGTGATGGCCTTGACCTTGCTCGTCAGGGCAGTCACGTCTGACGTCAGTCCTTCCATGGACACCCTGCACACGCAGTACACACCACAGTCAGAGATGGTCAAACACTCATGCACACAGGTTCCTTGGTCCGTCACGGGGGCTGCTCTGGCTGAGGCAATCTGCAGCCCCTTACGCGAACGTCTACACTTGCTTTTCGAAAATAACAAGCTTAAATTTTAAAAGGAATATTTTTCGAATTTGCTTGAAAAATGACAGAATACAGACTACTGTATTAATCATGCCAAGAAGACAAATGACAGTGTCAGCTTACACACACGCACGCACGCACGCATGCACGCACGCACGCACGCACACACACACACACACGCACGCACGCACACCCACATACACACCCGCACGCACGCACACACG
>JABMCL010003074.1:1447500-1450000 GCA_018857735.1 Alviniconcha marisindica | reverse complement strand
CGATAACCGAGTTGAGCGTGTTCAGTCTTTTGGACAAAGCTTCGGTAATTGCCCTCTAATCTGCTGGGCGAGTCTTGGGATGCGAAGAAACATAGCCTGGACATGTTTTCACTGACCTACTTTCTCTGATGAAAGGGGGTTAGTTTTCACCCCACACGGTAATTCCAAAGTCGTTTCCTCACCTTTCCTCATCCCATTCGTTGCTGTGGATCCAGCCTCCGAGTAATTGTAACAGCGGGAGTTCAGAGAATTGGAAGGAAGAAAAATAAAACGGGGAAGAGAGAGAGAGAGGGAGGGAGGGAGGGAGCGAGAGAGAGAGAGAGAGAGAGAGAGAGAGAGAGAGAGAGAGAGAGAGAGAGAGAGAGAGAGAGAGAGAGACAGACAGACAGACAGACAGACAGACAGACACAGACAGAGAGAGACACACAGACACAGAGAGAGAGGGGGGGGGGGGCGATAACACTGATTGTATTTTTCCAGCTTCTAACCCGTCAAAATCACCCTGAAGCCCACCATGCAGGAGGGATTCGGATATTTCTGTCTGACCAAATTTTCCACAAAAGAAGGGAAGACACCCTAGTCCAGTGCAATGACCGTACAATGCCAAAAAGAGATTAAGCTAACGAGGAACGAACACTCACGGAATTGAGGTAGTTTCCCGTGATGAGGATGAGGAAGATGAGTTCCTGCAGAGACTTGTTCTCCTTGATGTCTGGTGAACAGAGCAATCCACACAGCAATTATAACACGTGCAGCAAAGGGGCGGTTTGTTTTTGTAGATTTAATGAATAAGCGAACAGCATCTGACTTGTTAGAAGAAACAAACAAAAACGGCTGAGTTCACAGAGAGAGAGAGAGAGAGAGAGAGAGAGAGAGAGAGAGAGAGAGAGAGAGAGAGAGAGAGAGAGAGAGAGAGAGAGAGAGAGAGAGAGAGAGAGAGAGAGAGAGACAGAGAGAGAGAAGACAGAGAGACAGAGAGAGACAGAGAGAGAGAGACAGACAGACAGACAGACAGACAGACAGAGAACATACATATAGCTTACAAGAACACTGAAATCTGAGACTACGACCACCTCAGAATATTTGGCACTGGTATACCATGCATACAATGTAAACCAAACAATGATAGAGACATGCACTACGCCAAACTCCAAGGACTGGTTTACGACATCCTTCCTCTAGGAGGAAAGTACCGGAAAGCTACGCTCGGAATGTGGTACGTACCACGCTAGCGTAAGGGAGTGGGGACTACAGACATATTCTCTCTCTCTCTCTCTCCCCCCCCCCCCCACCCCTCCGCCCACAACCTCGCCCCGGCCGAGTCCAGAGGACAGGTCGCTCTCCAGAATGACCTCTGTCCATTGTGACAACAACAGCCGCCACACAACTCGCCGACACGGCCGAGTCCGCTATAGCTCAGTGGACAGTCAGTGCCTCTCGGCAGCCAGGCGTGGCTCTGGCCAAAGACTGTTAAAACCAACACCTTCACCCGATCTTCTTCCTCTTCGGTGTTGCTTTACGCCCACAAAGACCGTACGGACTATTGGGGGAGCTCAGGACGTCCACCTCGACTTTCACACAGCTCTTGAGCTCTGGTTTACCCTGGTCAAGTTCAGTGTTGCTTTACGTCCACAGATACCATAAGGACAGTTAGGACGGGGAAGCCATGACGTCCACTTCGACTTTCACACGCCTCCTAAGCTGTGATTTACCCTGTTCAAGTTCAGTGTTCAGTGTCCACAGAGACCATAAGGACTATTCGAGACGGGGAGACCATGACGTCCACCTCGACTTTCACACAGTACAGCTCTTGAGCTCCGATCTACCCTGTTCAAGTTCAGTGTCGTTTTACGTCCACAGAGACCATAAGGACTGTTAGGACGTGGAGACCAGGACGTCCACCTCGACTTTCACACAGCTCCTAAGCTCTGGTTTACCCTGCATTTCTGTACGACTTCCAAACACACACCGGCCACTTCCGCCACATCCTTCTGCACCGCGTTCATTTTCTGGCCCTGTGAACTTCCTGTGTCATCAGAAGTTTCTGGATACATATGGGAACAGACGAATCGCGTCCGTCCCTGCCTGTGCACAGCTCGTTGCACTAATTACGTATCGTCTTCCTTGGAGATTAGGGTTTTGTGTTACGATGAATACGTGCAAGAGTTTATTGTGCAATGTCTACCTTTTGCGGCTTGAATGACGGCTTCGATGGAGGGTCTGATCCATTCCATGTTGCTGTTGAACTCTTCCTTGATCAGCAAGCCTTCGATCCTCATGCGGAAGCTGCCGACGTCAAGCAATACAATCATCATACAAACATTTATACAAAGCACAACAAGCATCATACAAACAGTCATACAAAGCAATACAGTCGACATACAAACAGCAATATTAACAGCGTGAACGTTCGTGATTCGAGAACACATTTTTGTTGCTGCTGGCTAATAATGATCAACGATGGATACATCTGGCTTTTTTCGAATATGAAAGACTCAAC
>JABMCL010003074.1:1417500-1445000 GCA_018857735.1 Alviniconcha marisindica | reverse complement strand
AAGATGTTCACGTTTAGGCTTCGCTTGCCGTCCAGCAGGTTGATCTGTGAATCGTGCAGAAAACAACAAGCATCGATTAATGTCAACCCAGCAATGCTGTGACTAACACCTCCCTCTCTCAGTGCCTGGTGACCACTTAACGTCTTCGTCAGGAGACAAATGACGACGACAAAGAAAAGGTGACCACCTATGACAGTTCTGGGATCTTAAAGGATCCCAACCGCCATTATTGGATTTGTTTCTCCACTGGACTCCAGAGAAGAAGAGGGAAAGAGTTTCAACCCCCCCCCCCCCCCCCCCCCCCCCCCCAAAGCAACAACACAACAGCAAACAAACAGGAGCGACGACAAAATTTGTCGCCCGACGATCGAGAGTAGACATGACAGAGCTGTGTCTGAGAACTGGGGACAGACGGAGAGAGCAGTGTGGCTCTCTTACAAACGAAAGAAGAGTGAGAAAAGTGACCACCTGCGACATTTCTGGACCTTTAAGGATCCCATCCGCCATTTTAGGGTTAAAGTTTCAGCGCAGAACCGTAGCTACGACAGTGAGCCACCAGCGGAACCAACTCTGCCTAGCCTCGGGCGGGAACATTGGATACTGCAGCACGACAAAGTTACCTAGTCCCCTCCACAAACTCTGAAACTCTCGCCACAACACAATCTGTCCCACAATCTGAACTGATCCACCCAGATTCATGTTTAAAACTGAAACAAAATCCGGCTCTGCTGACGAGATGACTACGCATAGAAGACTTTTTTTTTCTTTTCTTTTTTCTTTCCCTCTCTCTATCCTCTCTACCTCTTTCGCTCTCTCGAACTAGGGGGGTATTATCGTGGCCTGTCTATTACACTTATGCAAATTCTTTTGTCTACCTTCATAATCCCGGGCAGAGGCGGTGAAAGCGAAGAGCACAAAGACATATTCACGTCAAATGTACCACCGAAGCATGAGCTCTGGCGCTAGGGAAAAAAATACAGTCTTTCAAAATTCGTTTCACAAACCCAGGGCGTGGAATCATCTTCCATTCAACGCCAGACAAAGGGACGACAGAGATGGGAGGTGGTGGTAGTGGTGGATAATTTGACGATGGTAAACGGTGACTGTGGTGGGGGTGTGGTGCTGATGGCGCAGTCGTTAAGCTTCTGTGGTGGTGGTGGTGAATTTGATAGTAGTGTGTGATGCTGGCTGTGGAGCTGCTGAGCTTCTGTGGTCGTGATGGTGGCAAGAGCAGCTGTCACATTGTGCAGCTGCTTCTACCGCGCTAGCGCGGTACTCTTAGAAACCGGGGAGCAAACATTTGACAGCTTTCTCTCCAACCCCCACCCCCACCCCCTTTGGGCGTGTTCAGTAAGGCAGCATCGGCGGTGCCAGTGAATGTGACGCGATAGGAACTGTGGTAAACGTACACAATTACGCGGTGTAACTATAGTGCTGTTGACTACTTCCAAGGGCAGGTACCCCAACGGGTTCTGCGCTCATTTCGGACGGCTATCTGCTCGGCAGATTTCGGTGTTCCAAATCACAGTGATTCGTCTTCAAAGTTTTAACGAGCATTTAGTTGTAATCCTGTCAAACATAGCCTGTACGATTTTCTCAAAGAAGACCTTCTTATCTTTCCGCTCCAGAGATGTTTTCAGCGGCATCCAATTGCGTATACCATTTCCAGTCAAGATCGTTCATGATGATTTTGAAACACTGACAAACTGTGTTCCGACAAACTGTTGGTCTACAATGCAAATCGCATGTTTCGCATACATCAGCAGTGGGGGGGCACAGACAGAATATGACCCTCTCTTCAGTTACCATCTTCATTTGAGCCGAGCGGGAGCGGTCACGTGGCGTGTTAGGCGGACAGCGGCGAAGATTGTATACATTTCTTTTATTCCATGCAGAAACTGCACGCTTCGCTGACGTTGCACATGATTCACCTGTCAGTCATAACACTGGCGACGTCTCCGACCGTTCAAAAGAAGGATCATCCTTCTCTTCGCTCCCTGTCACCCCCCCACCCCCTTCCCTCTTTCCTCCTATCATCCTCCTCCCCCCCCCCCCCCCCCCGCCCCCCCCGCCCCCCCCACACACACATCTCTAGTGCCTGCCGAAACCTGCCCTTTCCCCTTTCGTCATGCACATGTGTGATACGTCAACATTAACGTCTTCTGCTGCTGGCTTCTGTTCGAATGACTGTCAGAAATCGTGTTCTTTTTGACCTACGTCAAATTATCTCACGAATTATTGCAGAGCCACGGTTATTTATTTATTTTCAGTTTTTTTATATATATATATATATTTTTAAGTATATACTTGAGGATGGGTTCAATGATTTTGCTTGAGTATCTCTATCAGAGCCGTCAAAATGGACCTTACATGATGTTTGGTGTGTGTGGGGAGGGGTAGGGGGTGAGGGCGGGGGCTTGCATATACTTCCTTGTCCAACTGAAAATTTTCCCGTGGGGAACAGGGGTCTCATTCCCCTGAGAAAAGTCAGCAGCGACAGAGCCGCGCCACTCAAGTTTATATCGTACGGGCCATAGAACTGTGTGAAAGTCGAGGTGGTCGTCCTGGGCTCCCATCCCTAATAAGCCTACGGTTTCTGTGGACGTAAAGCAACACTTCAACCTACTCCGTATCATACGGGTCGTAATGACCTGTAACTCCACATCGCCCCGAGTCGTGGGTTCCGTTATCCTACATGTCACTGATATTGTATGGGTCGTTGCAATCTGTAAGTATAACACTACTTTGCACAGATCGAACTCAGGAGCTGTGTGAAAATCGAGGAGGGAAAACATTTGAGAGACAGGGTGGAGCGCATATAGGCTTTTCCGAACGCACAGATACCATCTTGAAATGAACTGAATGAACCGAGGTGACCGTCCTGGGGCTCCCCGTCCCGGCGGTCTCTGTGAGCGTACATTCCTTCAAGTGTTGCTTAATGTCCTCGGATGTTGGATGACATAATTATTAGGGACAAGCTGAGACCAATGCGCGAGCATGGTTCAATATTGCTTTACGTCCACGGAAAACCATGAGGCTCGCTAGGCCGGACAGCCCAGGACGGCCACCTCGACTCTCGCACAGCCCCTGAACTATGTGAGTGAGCGTACCGCAACACTGAACCGAACTGAACACAGATCGTCGCCAATCCTGCAGCCGGGCGGTGTCAAGATGACGGCCTGCTAAAGAGCTAGACCACGAGGACCGCGGCAGTGTCCACGACTTCCCGCCGGTTCCACTGCAGTTTGATGGCGTCTTGACGGACGTGCGGGGACCCACGCCGCCCCGCGTGTCAGTGCGCGTTAAGCAGGAGGTAAGTAGCAGCTAATCCCCGGACAGTTCCGCCCTCGGGGTCGCTCGGTGCTCCTCCTTGTGTACCCGCGGCAACGCTCGGTCCACAGCGGGACAATACACACACGAACGAGAGTGATGATAATGGCACAGTGGAACCCTCTTTTAAAACTGCCCTTAACATTAAGCGAACGCGGGCTAGACTGAAAGGTGGGCGGAAGGGCGGAGGGGGTGTGGGTGGGGAGGGGTGGGGGTGGAGGAGAATAATATTAATGGTACTGTGGAACCCCTCTCTTGAGCCTGTCTTTAACATTAAGCAAGTGTGGGCTCAACTTAAGGGTGGGGTTGGTATCATTGGTCAGTCGTTTAGTTACACAGAAAATATTATCATAAGAGGGAAGTTAAAGTTAGTCCAAAATGTATTTGTTGTAGTTGTAGGCCTGGGTTCTACTACAAAGCGGTAGTGAAAGACACCCCCCCCCCCCCCCCTCAGAAAAAGGGTATGAAAGGAAGGATGCTCTCTCTGTCTCTCTCCTTTCCTCTCTCTTCCACTCGGTCTTCCAATCAGGGGTTCCACTGTAAACACAGACTGCAACGACCCGTGAAATGTGGAATCATAAACCACGACGACCCCTAACGATACGGACCACGGATGACACGGGGCGCTGGGCCAACGTCACTCCAGCGCTGCTTGCTGCCCCCGCCGCTCCTCGATGAGGCGTAACACAACCGGACCCGACCATCCGCCCATCTGGACCGACGTTACAACCGTGACGTAACCCTGTCCATGATGACGGTGATCATCCTCAGTGGCCGCAGCCAGTCAAACGGTTTCCGGCTCGGCGAAGCGCCAGGGTGTCATCCGGCAGGACAGCGGGAAGTGTGGATGCCACTGGGCACTCGGGTAACCCCCTGGCAGGTCTTCCGGGTCTGACACTGTGTCCCGATCCTCAGCTCGGCTGGGTGATTATAATCTCTCTCTGCTGTCACGGAGTACAGAGCTCAGGAGCTGTTGTGAAAGTCGAGGTGGCCGTCCTGGGCTCCCCGTCCCTAATAAGCCTACGGTTTCTGTGGACGTACAGCAACGCTCAACCATCACCGCAGAGTACCTAAGCTATAACACGCACGCCTCGGGATCTCGTCTTTCAGTTTTAAAGCTGTACTGTGAAACGGCCCAGACTGGAATTCCACCAGCGCGGGTTACAGGGTGCGCACGACCAACGCCTCGAGTGCTCAGCTTGCTGTCAGAACCGTCTGGGACTTCCGCGTGCTGGTGTCGTGTTGCGACTGAAGAATGCACGTAAAGGATTCTGTTTCATCCTTCTGACGTCTTTAGCGCACGCAACTGTGAACTAATGAGAGACTACCGAATCAACACACAAAGGAGTTAAGCTGCGCTCGAAATACGTAACACAAGTACAACAACAAAGACCTGAGTCGCCTACGGTAACTCTCACCTGGCATGCGTGTAAATACAAGGTACATAAACTCCACCAGAGGTACATCCTCACAGTGAGCCGGTTTGGCCTAGCGGTAAGGCGTTAGGCTGGTAAGCGGAAGGACCTCGGTTCGATACCGCTTCGGCTCTCCTTTCTCTTCAAAAAGGTTGTGGTTTGTGGACACTGTCTTGTGACTTTGTCCATCACTTCCTACTGATACATTAAAATGGCTCCCATCGCTGCCCATTCTGGTGGTGACAGTGTAGCGATAGGTATATAATCTCCCTCTTCCCCCAACCTCCATACCCCCTTTCCCCCGTCCCTAATAAGCCGTACGGTTTCTGTGGACGTTAAGCACCATGTTTACTTACTTACATCCTCTAGCAGTCCACACAAGCCGTTCAGAGTATTCCAACGGGATTCTCATAAAAATCATTAATAGTACTGTACAAAGGTGGGGCGTATTCAAAGACGGTAGCGTTCGACAGCGATACATCCAGTAAAACTGATGTGAGTCAGACTCAGAGACTGCATGATTGATTGATTGATTCCTGATAATTAACGCCGTCAACCGCGAGGGTTATATTATTATACTGAAGCGAAACATTAGTTGCCAATTCACAAGCAAAGGTCTGAGCCATTATTCATCATTTCAGTTAAGTTACAGAGAGGTGAGAGAGAGAGAGAGAGAGAGAGAGAGAGAGAGAGAGAGAGAGAGAGAGAGAGAGAGAGAGAGAGAGAGAGAGAGATCAAACTGAATCAACTAATTTAACATTAAAAACGTGGATTTCCTGCAAGTAGGCTAGGGAATTAGTGAAGCAATAATATTCTAACCTGCTCAGGCTTAAAGTTCAAGATTAATGCAGCTTCACCTCTAAAGAGACCATAACGACTATTAGGGACAGGGAGCCCAGGACGGCCACCTCGACTTTCACACAGCTCCTGAGCTCGGACAGGCTTAAATTAAAACAGCAATTTTATATCTCTTGATTAACACCAGAGGGGATCCTTAGTTTCTGCGTCCGTGGGGAAGGGGGGCAGAGGGAATCGGTAGGGCGTGAGAGGACGGTAATGAAGTGACTGTGCAGACAGGTGTCACGTCTCTGAAGGCAGACCGCCCGCCGGCCAGCCAGGTGTCTCATGACCATCGTGCGACACTAACTCGTTCCAACCGTTCTAACGCAACGTTGGTTTAGCCGCGGGAAAACATCGTCAACATACATATATACCAACAGCTGTAGAGGTTGGCGTAACCGGGCCGAGCAGACGCGAAGGAGATTGCCCAACCATCCAGCGACTCGGAAACGCGGACAGCCCGTGTGTCAACAGACTTTTGTTGACGTCCGTCATGAACTCTCAGCTTTCAGACAATGAACGCTAATGTATCGCGAACGACGATTCGGTTTATCGGGCTTTCATCTGAAGAGAGTATCAAGGGAAAGTTGACAGTACGTGTGTGTGTGTTGCGGGAGCGAGGGGGAGAGGGAGGTAGATAGATACACACGAGAGAGAGAGAGAGAGAGAGAGAGAGAGAGAGAGAGAGAGAGAGAGAGAGAGAGGAGAGAGAGAGAGAGAGAGAGAGAGAGAGTTGGTGCTCTGAGCCCAGTCAACCAGAGAGAGAGTTAGTTAGTTGGTTGGTGCTTTGAACCCAGTCAACCAGAGAGAGACAGAGACAGACAGTGACGAAGAAAGAGACAGAGAGAGACGCAGAAAGAAATCGAGAGACAGAGCTGGGGACTAAAAGAGAGAGAGAGAGAGGGGGGGGGGGGGGGGGGGGGCTAAAGAGAGATGGGATAATGAAAGAAAAGTGCACTCAGTCCCGTACTCTATACTTCCACTTCCGGGAGCCTGAACCACCTGGGCGGTCCTGTCCCCCGTTTGGAGGCGTGTGGGGGTCAAATCCCCCCGGCCCGTCTCCTGTCCCGGTGTTTAAAGGTCCCATCAAGGTGCTTAGAACGGACAGCGATCATTGTCCGAGGGTCTGCCAATGGGAACCCGATACCCGCCTGGCTTCAATGTCGCTCAGTTAATGCGCCTTGCTTGAAGTTGGGAGTGACACCGAAGGCTTGCTTTCCCTATTTTCCTGACCCCGTTTCGTGTTCAAGTGGCCCGGGTGGAACTTTGTCAGATCCACATCAAAGCCACACGAACAAGTCGGAAATGATGTCTTGTGCTCTGCCGTTTATTTAGCACTTGACACACGTTTAATATGAGCAGTAAGGAATCACGGGTTTCCGCACACATCTTGTAGCGGACGTGCTAAGTCCATTTCTTTCGGAATAACATCAGACGTTTTTTGTACCATGCGGAAAAAAAGGCTTGGCTGCACACAGTAAGTAAGTAAACATGGTGCTTAACGTCCACAGAAACCGTAAGGCTTATTAGGGACGGGGAGAATGGGGGGAAGGGGGTATGGAGGTGGGGGAAGAGGGAGAGTATATACCTATCGCTACTCTGTCACCACCAGAATGACCTGCATTAAGATGGGCAGCGATGAGAGCCCTGCACACAGGCCATCCCCCAGATCTTATAACGTTACAGAAGAAGGGAGAGAAAAGAAGAAAAAAAGAGTTGGAAAAACTTTGGATAAAATATCGGCGGACAAATTTAACTGTACAGGAAAATCAAAATCAAAAGGGAAATGACACAACTAGAACAAGTGGGGGGGGGGGGGGGGGGGGGAGGAGGAGGGAGGGAGGTGAGGGATGGTATGAGAGAGAGAGAGAGAGAGAGAGAGAGAGAGAGAGAGAGAGAGAGAGAGAGAGAGAGAGAGAGAGGCGGGGGAGGGATGGAGAGGGGGTTGGGGTGGGGGGTGGAAAGAGACAAACAGAGAGAGACAGAGAGAGACTGAACTTCGAGATCAACGTTAGGATCTTAGGTCGTCATTCCCTGTTTCGAGAAAGACAGAGAAGATACGCTAAATATGATCTTCTTGCTTGTTGTTCTCAAAGCGAAGAGTACCCACCTCTGTGATCTCCTTCTTCCGCTTGACTTCCGGAGTACCATCCGCGGCGTGACCAGGCCTCTTGGTGCCTGCCTCCGCGTTGATGGCGAACAACTCGTCCATCTTGTGGTAGTCCATCTTGTAGTTCTTGAACATCTTGCCCACCATCGTCCACAGGTTCGTTCTGTTCATGATGTTGTTCAGCGGGATCTTCTGCCACTGCAGCTTGCGCATCTTGGCGCGCGGCTTGGGTATGTTCTGCTGAGGCAAGGCGCTGGCTGCCACCCCGTCCCCGGGCGGTTTGGGCGCCCCGGGGGGCGGGGGCGGTGGGGGTGGACCCCCTCCAGGAGGAGGTGGCGGCGGAGGTGCTGGCGGAGCTCCCATCATAGAAGGCGGTGGCGGCGGTGGAGGAGGAGGAGGGGGAGGAGGTGGAGCTCCGATGGCCGAAGGCGGCTGCTCTGAGGTGGGCGAGCAGGGGTTCGAACCCCGGCCCGTCCGGTGACGCTGCGAGCTGGCTCCGCCGCTGGCCTCCATGCGCCGCGTGGTGTTGGTCAGCAGCTTGGCGGCATCCTCGGGCGTCTCCAGCACGGTGGCCTTGTTGACCAGGCGTTCCACGGCGTCCCACACGGCCTGCGCCAAGGCCTCGTTGCTGGGGTCGATCTTCAGCAGGTGCTGCAGCACCGTCAGGAACGGCAGTTCGTTGGGCGTGTCACACACCTGTGAACAAAGGGAGAAGGAAGGGGCAGGGTTAGGTGATGGGTTAACAGTTGTTAAACGCCGAGCTGATGAAGGTGATGGTAAGGCAACGTTGGGGAAACTTCTGAGAGACAGGGTGGAGCGCATACGGGCTTTTCCGAACGCACATATACCGTCCTGAATGAACTGAACTGAAGGTGAGGATGATGGTGATGACAACGATGATGACTACAGGGTAGACTTGTAGAGCGCTCGGTATACATTTCCACGTACATACAAGTCATGCTCATGGAGCAGTTGTTTCCGAAGAGGTACCGGCTGGGGACCGAGATCCCAGGAGCCTGGGGAAGAGGGAGGCTATACCTACCGCTACACTGTCACCGCAAGAATAACTCCTGCATCAACACGTGCAGCGGCGCAAGCCATTTTAATGTTTCATTCAATATAAGGGGCAAAGTCATAAGACGGTGTCCATAAACCAACTTTTGAAGAGAGAGGAGACCCGAAGCGGAACAGAACCGAGGTCTTCTGCTCACAGAAGCCTAATGCATCACCGCTAGGCCAGATCGGCTCACCGGAGGGGTAGGATTTCGAGTTCTGTGTTGCTTTGCGTCCACAGAGACCGTACGGACTATTTGGGACTAATGAGGAGCCCAGAAGGGCCACCTCGACTTTCACACAGCTCCTCAGCTGTGACGGTTAGGAAAACGAACACACACACACACACACACACACACACACACACACACACTTCACGCCCTGTCAAAATCTCAGTTACTAGACTGCTTCAGAAAACCACAACTTCCCATAGTTTGATTTATATTGTCCCCTACCCACTCTGGTCTACTCTCCCTCTTCACCCCCCCCCCCCCCCCCCCCCCACACACACACACAGAGACACACGCTTCCACAGGTGAGATATCGCGACATAGAGCCCCAAGGGGAAACAACACCTTTCCTTCCTGGCTGCTTTGATTAATGTGCACGAAGGAGGATATCAGTAAGTTCACATCCGCCAAGTCATCATACACTCACTCTCCTGATGCAGTCTCACACCACAGTGACAGCGTAGTAAGTAAGTAAAACATGGCGCTTAACGGCCACAGAAACCATAAGGCTTATTAGGGCGCACAGCGTAGTGGTAGTTATGGGGCTTAATGTCTTCAGATGTCGAACCGACATAATTATTAGGGACAAGATCGGAAAATCTCCAGTGACAGCGGACCGGAAATAGCGATAAACGAGCTTGAAAAACGGTTTCGTAAGCACGAATTACGACTGAAGCTGTAACTTACTTCGAAGTCTCTCATCTGGAAAATAGCTGACGAGCTCGCCGAAATCCTAGCCCTCGAGAACAGAGACATGAATGAGCACAGAGTCCACCGTGCACCACGCTGCGACGAAGGCCTGCTTCCAACCGAGTGCTCCCCAGCGGAACAAACGCCTGAGTGATCTATCGTTATATAAAACCGCCGCACGTCTCTCTTGTTTTCTCCCCTTGCTCCGATCGTCGCTGTGATCAACGCCGTCTTCCCACCTCTGTCGACCTTCTGCGTTAACAGTGCAACATCAAACTATGCCCCCGAGGCGAAAATCTTAACCGCGTATCGACGTGCATCGCATCGAAAACGACCGACATCTGTTGCATTGTTTCGCAGTGTGAAATGTGGGATTTTTCCCCCTTTCTTTTTCTAAAGATCGCGATCGCGTTTCTAAATATAGACGTTTGTTGCTTTTTGTCGTTTCGTTTTTTTATGTCAGAGACCCGGCACCTGGTCCTACAGTGTCTTATTATGAGGCTGAGCCTGAGGCCGTTGCACAAGTTCTAATTTGGAGAAAATATCAAAGGGAGCTTCATATGGTCGTGTAACTGTTTTTATAATAAAAAAATAATATAAAAAAAAGAAGAAAAAACGAGGGGAAAAAAGAGAGAGAAAAAAAAGCAAGCTCGTCGATTGATGTTTGTGGCTGCCTGCAACTAGAAGGCGTAGTTCATGACATAGTCATTGGAACTTCTCGCAAATTGGCCATCAGTGTTACTGATTGCAAGGTTGCCTTTTTGCGTTGTTACGTGTTTGTCGTGTTGCGCGTTCATCGCGACATAGCACCCCCTGGAAAAACTACATCCTCCCTTACTGGTGACTTTGATTAGGTGTGCGTGTAGCCGGATATCAGTAAGTTCATCACATCGGCCGAGACATTATTCACTCATGAAAGCCAGTCTTTTGTAAAGAATAATCACCCCAGTTTGTTTTATTTCTGTATTGTTCTGCCCCGAGTACTGTCGCGGGACGGGGGGTCCTGTCTAAATCGAGCGTCTGTAACAGCATCATGGTCACGGTGACCCCAAAACATGGAGACAATTCAACAGCATAGGTCTCGGAGTGTACACCAAGCGCCCCAAACCTCGGAGTGTACACCAAGCGCCCCAAACCCCGGAGTGTACACCAAGCGCCCAAAGCCTTGGACTGTACACCAAGCGCCCCAAACCTCGGAGTGTACACCAAGCGCCCCAAACCTCGGAGTGTACACCAAGCGCCCCAAAGCCTTGGAGTGTACACCAAGCGCCCCAAACCTCGGAGTGTACACCAAGCGCCCAAAGCCTTGGAGTGTACACCAAGCGCCCAAAGCCATGGAGTGTACACCAAGCGCCCCAAAGCCTTGGAGTGTACACCAAGCGCCCCAAACCTCGGAGTGTACATCAAGTGCCCCAAGCCTTGGAGTGTACACCAAGCGGTCAAAGCCATGGAGTGTACACCAAGCGCCCCAAAATTCGGAGTGTACACCAAACGCCCAAAGTCTCGGAGTACCCCAAATATCAAGAGGTGTATGCCCTTCAAGCTACTATCACTTGCCTTTCCAACTTGCCGGTCTCAGCCAAGCTGTGGCACGAGTGCGGACTGCAAACGATGTGACGGTTTCGACCGTCAGGCGATGCAAAATTACACCGTGACATATGTTACGTCCGGAATGAATGAGTTCTTGTACGGTCATTCATCACCACAACACCACACTATGGCCACTGCAGACTGGACTGGCTTCACGACACCACCCCACAACGCTATGGCGACTGCAGACTATACTGGCTTCAAGACACCACCCCACAACACCGTGACGATCGCAGACTGTACTGGCTTCAAGACACCACCACACAACACTATGGCGACTGCACTGGCTTCAAGACACCACCACACAACACTATGGCGATCGCAGACGCGCCGGCCGACTACACTGGCTTCAGTCACTGGCACACATCACTATGGCTACCGCAGACTTCACTGTATTCAGCCACCACAACGCCAAGGAAGGCTGACAGCAGGATGCTCCAATAAGCTGTACCTCATTGCGCGGGCTTTCCTCTCATTTCAACCAAGCTCGTGAAAGTATGCAAATCATGCTGAACTTGGGAGACAGGGGGAAGGAAAATGCCGCCCTCCCTTTTAACCGACACTCCTTTGTTTTCTAGGTTTTTTTGTCTGCACCTGTAGGCTACATCAAAACATCTTCACGCGGAGGCTCGCCGGTGACATCTGACGAAGACATACTCTCCGTTCCTCGGTAACAGCCCACTGCGGTCAAAATGCGGTAGGGACGACGACGTCACGAATAAAATGTGTGTTTGGTGGAGGGGGGGGGGGGGAGAGAGAGAGAGAGAGAGAGAGAGAGAGGAGAGAGAGAGAGAGAGAGAGAGAGAGAGAGAGATCAGAACTTTATTACACAAGAATTAAGATTTTAGGCAGTTGCCTATTCTTACAATGTGTCCCTGCTAATCTACATGCCAAAAGGCTACACATAAAACAATAGTAACAACATTGACTGCCGCTGAGAGAGAGAGGGGGGGGGGGGGGGTGAATTCCGAAGATGGTTGCTTGATGGGTTCAATGAGAGACGTCAGACAGCTGTCGTGTAATCCTGACACCCTGACATTGTTCTCCGCGCGGCGACTTCGCGCGTGATGGAGAGACCCCTCGTCCGTGCTTATTCAATTTTGCCGACTCATTATGCAGAAGATGCGGGGCCATCAACTTATCGCCGTGCTTTTCTGATGTTGCAGGAAGCGGTCCCAGGACGCTGTGGCAGTTGACAGGAAGTAAGGTCCGCGGGAGACGGATTTATCCGCCCCTGACAAGCGTTTGAACAAAAGGAGCTGTGTGGTGGCGAGGCCCTCCGACACTCGAGTGGCGTTTGATGTGCTTGCCGCACTGTCCACGGGACTGGTCACCTCCGCTAGTGACCAGGCGACACCGTGGCTGCCAGGGCCTCCCATCTGACCCACTCATCTGTTCTGACCACCGCGGGACATCGATCTTGATCAAGCGTCTTCAGCGATGCACAGCGACGTATACTGTTGCTCGAAAAACTACTTTCCGGTGGTTGGATTTTTTTGTGTCTACACCCCACTTTTTTCAGTCCAACCCCCTTACCCCCGCTGTGTTATCTTATGTTCGATCTCTTCGGTACAAAGTTCGCTTTTTCTAAATCCTCTCTTCTCGGATCGTCGAGTTTCCCAGTGTCTGGCTGGGTCCCTAATATGTCAACTCGACATCTGAGGACATCGCGCCTCACATCATCAATGTCTGTCCATTCTGCGCTGCGTCAAGGGTCTGACCATCCAACACTACGCTAACGTTACTCTGCGGTCCAAAACACCCCCTACCACCGACACCCAAACGATCCGCCCTCAGTCAACAAATTTCCCAGCACCACGTTGAATAATCAGTCATGTCCAGCATACGATGTAACACTCGCAGACGGCGAGAAGAGCGCCGTAGTTGTTCTGCGCCCGGCGTAGTCCATCAAAGCATACACCACTCTAACTTGGCTGAGTGTACGATAGATACATTATATCTGCAGCTGATGCAGTGTATGCGTGGTCCGCTGCTTCCGGTGTTACGCAGCCTACAGGTTGAGGCCGATGTGAGATAAATGCTGAACTGTAAAGTAGGCTTGAATCATAGTCCAGGAGCTGTGTGAGAGTCGAGGTGGCCGTCCTGAGCTGTCCGTCCTAACGAGCCTTCTGGCTTCCGTGGACGTACAAGAAATTATATCTGCCGCTGATGCGTGTATCTGGTCCGCTGCTTCCGGTGTTACGTACCTACAGGTTGAGGCCATTTAAAGCAAACTGTAAAGTAGGCTGAATGCGAGCTCAGATTGCGAGTCCTGGACTCCCCGTCCCCACTAGTCCTTACGGTCTCTGTGGACGTAAAGAAAGTCGAGGTGGCCGTCCTGGTCCCTAATAGTCCTTACGGCCGTTGTTGTCCGATTTGGAGATGGCAGCAGTACTTGCCAGCTGATTGTCCTGATGTGACCCTGTGCGCCCGACAGGGACCTTATAAACCAGTTACTAACCAACCTGCCAACCATAGTTCAGGAGCTGGGTGAGAGTCGAGGTGGCCGTCCTGGGCTGTCCGTCATAACGAGCCTGATGGTTTCCGTGGACGTAAAGCAATACTGAACCATGCTCACGCATTGGTCTCAGCTTGTCCCTAATAATTACGTCATCCGACATCCGAGGACATTAAGCAACACCGGAAGGAAGAACCTGCCAATGCGCGGAAGCTGAAACAGCAGTTGCGGAGTACAGTAGTTGCTACGCAATGGCGAGGTCCCCACAGCCGTAACGTAGTTGTTCTGGCGGTGGTCCGCGGCCACGGCCTCCTCGGTCTTTCCGGGTCGGAGCGCGCAAACGAATCACTCACTCTTTGTCCCCCCCCCCCTCCCTCCCCGTCCCTAATAAGCCATCTCGCTTCTGTGGACGTAAAGTAACATGTTTACTTACTTACTTAACCTGCTAATTGAAGGGTGGCGAATGTTCTTCAAATGGGCTGTTGAGAAGTTTATTCTCACGTTCTTCATGTGTGATAAAGTCGTTGTCTGTGCCTATGCTGAACATTTCCCCGTTGTTGTTTTAAATTTTTTTTTAATAAAGTTTTTATTTTTTATTTCCCCTTTGTATGTGTTGTCTGCCAGTTCGGACTCCTGCCATTGTTGTGACAAACCGAAAACTGTCAGTTCTGGAATTGAGTTATTGCCGTCTTGATCACGACAGTGTGCACCTCTTACGACGGGCGGGGATGGTAACTGATCATGACTTCAGGTATAAGCATAACTTCCCATCGCTGTGTTATTCAGGTTACCGTCCCATTTACTCGCCTCCCGCCACACGCTGTCGAGCTACTCTCTTGATGCAGCCTCACGCCATAATGACAGGGGCGCCGGAAATGCTCCATTTTATTGTGGTCAGGTGGGCTTGGGATTCTCTCTCTGTCTGTCTGTCTCTGTGTGAGTCTCTTTCTCTGTCTCTCTGTCTTTCTCTCTCTCTGTGCATTTTGACAGTAATGTCTTGTCTTAATGTCTTATATATTTTTGAGTATATTTCAAAACTATGCGTATTATCAATCTCATTAGTCCTTCATGGGCGAATACTTGATGTGAAAAGACCCTGTGTTTACTCCACTAACCTCGTAAAATAAAGTTTATTCATTCGTATCTCTCTCTCCCTCTCTACCCCTCTCTCTCTCTCTCTGTCCCTCTCTGTATGTGTGTCTCTCTCTCCCTCTGTCCACCCACCCTCTCCCTCCCTCTCTCTCTCCCCACACTCTCTCCCCCACCCTCGCTCTTCTTCCCCCCTCTCTATGTCTCTCTGTATACATCTAGACCAATACCCCGTCAGCCTGTGCCGGGGAAGTGCTGACCTGCTTAAGGATTGCATGGAAGATGTTTAAAACTGTATTCTTGTGTAATAAAGTATTATCTGCCCACTCTTCGCCACCAACCCCCTCTCCTCCCCCCCCCCCTCCTCCTCTCTGTCTGTCTCTCTCTGTATGCATCTCTACCAACAGACAACCAGCCTGTGTCGGGGAGGTGCTTACCTGCTTAAGGATGGCGTGGGTATGCTTAAATCTGTATTCTTGTGTAATAAAGTATTATCTTATCCCCGCTCTCTGTCTGTCCTCTGTATACACCTCTGCCAACAGACAACCAGCCTGTGCCGTGGAGGTGCTCACCTGCTTAAGGATGGCGTGGAAGATGTCGAGGGGACTGCTGAGGTCGATACCGCGTGTCCCGGGCAGGGCCTCCTCATCGTTACTCTGGTGCTCCTCAAACAGCTGCAGCTGCAGCAGCACGTCAGGGTCACCTTCTTTCCTGAAGGTCAAAAGGTCATAGGTTATATAATTATGTATAGTATAGTCGTCAGCATCATTGCCATCAAAATCAGCCCTTTAACTTAATGCTTGTTGTGATCATGCTTGTCGCCCATTCATCCACAGTAGCAACATGAATAATACAGCAGCAACAAAAAAACATTAGCAGGAAGAATGTTCAACATTTTCGTTAAGTGTGAAGTGAGTGAGTGAATGAGAGAGAGAGAGAGAGGAGAGAGAGGAGAGAGAGAGAGAGAGAGAGAGAGAGAGAGAGAGAGAGAGAGAGAGAGAGAGGATTGGAGGCAAAAAGTAGAAGAGAGTTTATTGTGTGTGTTTGTTTTTAAATGATCAGCCATCCGAAGAAAGGCGAAGATCTTTTTTCTGTGTTAAAGCGAGAGTCATGGCCGTATCTTCACAAATGGCAAGCTCGAAACTGTTTTATAGTTCGGCTGTCAATCCAAACAATCGGCACTGAAGCAGCCGTTACTGATCTCAGCAGAAAACACTACAATGGCAAGCGTCAATGAAACATGTTTTTGGCGGCTGTTCAAAACCAAACATTAGTCTTAGGCTAATGAAATGTGATTACTGATCTCAAGTCAGAAAACAGCCACGCTGGGAACAGCGGAACAGCAAACAGCTGAAGTAGGAGCAGCTCAGTTTCGCTGTACATAAGCAAATCTGCCGACAGGGAATGTGTGCCATCGAGGTACCGGCAGAAGTGACCTGATATTACTGGATAACGGCGATCAGTGCAGCTAGCAGAAACTGAACGATTTTGCTGAAAGTTTGTATTTCTACTCGCAAGGAATAATAAACGGCGAAAGAAAAGTCACTACTTTCTTTTGTTTCTTTCCCTCTGGTGAAAACCCTTTTTTGTTTTGTTTTTGTAGAAACACAAACGAAAAACAGTTCACTAATTTAATGAATGACTCCATCACCCTCACTAACCAAATCAGGAGGTGGGCGGTGTGGACTGGGATGGCGGGGGTGGGGGGGTGGGGGGGGTGGGGGGGGGGAGTAGAAGGATGGGGCGAAACTTGCTATACTGACAGACTCTGTGGTAAATACTGCTTATTGCTATTACATTTTTTTTTTAAAGGTACAGTTATACATCTCCCACTACAGTCCTAGGCGCTTTACAATGTAAAAACAGCATCCATATAAACTACATAATATATATTATCGTTCTTGTCGAACTTAACAGAAACCAACACAATGTATCATCATTATTATTTTTAACAAACTTCACTTAAAGAGTTCATGACTGTAAAAACGAAGAGTACATGACTGTAAAAACGAACTGAAAGCAACCAGGACAGTCCCCTTGCCCCGTTTTGTAAATGTTATGCACAAAATGTGTTCTAAGGAATTCAGACTGCACTCTGTCATAATCAATTGTCACTCACTCCGTCTCTAGCATGGTACCGCGGTCGCACATAGCAACAAGAGATCCAGTGAACTCCGGCTGAGCGCAGCAATCAGGAATATACATCGAGTCCGCAGGAAGTCACCACTGACCGCAGCTGTCCGGCTTTCGTGTGGACCCTCTTCACGAGCGATCATCGCTTTCACTACTTTGTCCTCACACAGGCACACACACAATCCCTACATTGAGATGCAACACAGATCTCGAGCAAAGCGGCCGCAAGGGTGGGTGCACCAGCCGTGTTTGAAGTGAGAGAAATCGCTGACAGTAGTTCCGCCAACCTCTTTCACTCCCAAATGTTGGCGAAACGCTTGTCCTGATCCGCGATGACGATTGGCGACTGACTGACGGCCAAGCTACACTCCCGCCGGCCCTCTCGCAGCGCAGTGACTCATGTCCCCATTTCTTTGACGCCTACAGCTGATCCGCCTAGCCCACGCTTGCTCTCTATACCCACGTACTACTTATCTACCCGTTCTAACGGTCCGGGATCAACAAGTCTGCACCCCTCGCATGCTGAGAGCCGTACGGGCCCGTTTGTTATGGCCTCTGCCTCTACGTAGGACAAGCGGATCCTCAACGATCGCTTTATACCTACACTCCTGACCCATAAAACCGGCTGTCGCTGTCCTTTTCCTTTCTCAGATTAACGAGTTTCGGAAGAGGAGTGGCAATCACTTTGGGCTCGCAGACTAGAAAATCGTCACTGGAACGGTGTCACACATACAAATTCATTGTTTTGTTGTATCACCGACAGAGCTGTGTGAAAGTCGAGGTGGCCGTCCTGGGCTCCCGTCCCTAATAAGCCTACGGTTTCTGTGGACGTAAAGCAACGCTTCAGCTATACCACCGTGGCAGCTGGACTTGCCATGGCAGTTTTTGTTTATCGTCACCGATCACTGCCATGGCCTCAAGCTTTATCTTGTGGGCGATCGCTGTAGGGGGATACAAATCTTTCTGGTGTTGCCGCTTCCACAGAGTTCTCGTTTTCCAAAACAGCTTTCGTTCCGTGGGTGTTCTTTCTTTTCAGTTGGTACTCCGAGGCTTTCTTGACCAGTGACAACCGGCTCCGAACACTCGCTGATCTTCCTGCGCGATTAGTTTCAAACCGCGAGAAGCTCTGTGAATCCAGCGAGCGTCAACTACACGTATTTATAGAACTGAGCCCGATCAAGCTCCGCCAGTATCGAGTCCGTAAATGTTCGAATCCCATCGATCCGGCAAAAGATAAGGGAGCGAAGGGCTAATTATACACGGCTTATCTTGTTGACCCGATGGGAGCGCCACTGACCACGACTGACACGCACATGCATACGAACCAGACAGGCTTAATCCGCAAGTCACAACTGAAGTTGAACGTGCAAAACAAATTGTTCTCGTCGTGACAGCACCACTCAAAAATACGTTTGCCGCGAACGTGAAGCCGTGCAGACGAAGGAAAGGATTTCTGGGGTGGGCAGCAAGGGGGGGGGGGGGGGGGGGGGGGGGGGGGGGTTGGTAGGTAGCAGTTCCTAAAGGAACTAATGAAGCCTGGAGATACCGTGTCTCAATGACGTGTCCGGGTCACAAGGTGTTAAAGCTCAGCAAAGTCGGTCTACAGGCAGTAAGGCAACTAATGAACCAATGCTGGTTTCTGGAACTTGCAGAATGGGTGGTCACAGGTTGTGTAAGGTGCAGATCAAAAGAGCTCCAGGTTGAATATCAACAGCGTTACGACTGTTTCTCGGATTACCTGCTTGGAAGTTAATCGAGCGACGCGTGCCTCTCTCGGTCAGGACAACTCCAGGTGGACTAATTGGAGCTGGCTAGTTACCCGTGTTTCTTACTCCACTGCCTTTCCACGTGACTCCAAGATTTGTGTACAATGTCCAAGCACGCGCTGACCACGCCCACAAGTCACTCTTGAGCGGCGCTAAACGCTTTGATCTGCATAAATAGCTGTACCGCCCAAAACATTTTGGTATTTTGGTACCTTCTGCTGTTGACGTTCTTGCTGCTTAGCTCAGTTTAATAAGTGGTACGTCGATTCACGATTCTGAACGTTCATGAACAGTTCCACAAACGCGGAGATTCAAGCAATGATGAACGATTCGGGAATGTTACATCTATGGCTCCTTGAAAACTAATGTATACCCAGACTTAACTTGACCCTGGCTCATGAAGGGACAAGTTGGTTTAAACATTTTTTTTTATTTCTCACATAACAATACATTAACAACAAAACAGTTGGGCCGTGCAACAAGTAGAAATACTGATACTAGTACGGCCCGAATCTTACATGAACTGATGACATCACAAACATCTATTTGATTAACAACATGGCGAACGTAAAGGGACAGCACAGAACAAGGATCTCCTCCTCCCCCCCCCCAACATGCTGCGGAAAGACAAAACCAAGTCTGAGCCAACCAAACTCGGGTCATTCTTTTTTTTTTTTTTTTTAAGTCTTTTCGCACAGACATCAGACTGATCTTTCAATTATCAAGAGATCACGGCTCATTTTATGTCATAAACGTAGAGGTTCAACTTCAATGTTGCTTTACGGCCACAGAAACCATATTATTAAGGACTATTAGGGCCGGTGAGCCCAGGACGGCCACCTCCACTTTCACACAGCTCCTGAGCTATGAAACTCAAAGATTTTTAGCTTTGTTTTTCAACTGAACACTCGACTAAAACTGACTTGACCATCGCGGCGAATCCACGGAAAGCACAAGATTTCTTCCCACAGTTTCATTCTTAACACTTCCGACCACCGTCTGCCAGACCACTCCTGTAGACGAAGCGAACCAAATGGCAAGATTGTTTCTCGTCTGCTTAATTTAAGGGTCAAACTGAAACTCGTATTGGGCGAAGGCTCGGTTCGAGAGCTCAAAGTTTTCTCTACCTGCAAAGTTTAGGCAAGCAATCCCTCGCTAAAAGGGAAAGGTCAGCAAAGAGGCTCGGCCGACTGCAGTCCGACCCTGGAATAGTTTGAAACCTAACGCTCAGGTAATCGCTAACGAGTTGAAAAGGTTACGCCGCTGTGCTCAGAAATACCCGGTGCGCACGTGCTGTGAATAGGGACCAGGTCCGAGTGGCCGCCAGCTCTGCGTTCTGGTTGTTTACAGACGGAGGCCTTCAAGATAATTCAGGCTGAATGTGCTCGCGAAAATGCGTGTCCAAACAAAGCACATTCGATTTAGAGAAACTAAGAACATGCCCCCCCCCCCCCCCCCCCCCCCACCCACCTCTTTCCACCTAACTCCGTCAGCTACCCGTACCCCGCCCGCACTTCGGTCACAACATTGCAATCGTAGATTGAATATAGCTTTGATTGAAGTCTCTCAGTTCTTTCGTTGCTGCGTGCTAGCTGAACTATACAGGTATCAGCAGGTCAGTGGTTGCTGGCATACACAGGGCCTTGCGGTGGCGAGGTCAGAGCTGTAGCTTACACCAAGTGTCACACGTCTGTCAAAGTATACATACACATGGTCCCGGTTATCAAAATAACAGTCACTGACTCATCGGGTTGCAGCCGTCAAATCCACTTGGAGAGGGGTGTTTCTTTTTTCTCCCCCCCCCCCCCCCTTCCTTCCTTTCCCCCCCCCCCCCCCCCCCCCCCTCTCCAATCCCAGGCTTTTTTTCTTCTTCTTTTCAGTTTCAGTCTTGGTTGCTGACAATTCGAACTCCTTATACCGTTAGAGGGAACGCCCAGACAGAACACATCAATATAAGAAACGATATAAACGATGAGTCAAACTGACGTGCGTGTGCGTGGGCGCAAGCGTGCGTGTGTGTGTCAGCCTGACTGTACGTGTGTGTGTGTGTGTGTGTGTGTGTGTGTGTGTGTGTGTGTGTGTGTGTGTGTGTGTGAAAAGAAACTTACTTTAATGTGTTAAGAACCTCCTGAAGTCGTAGACCTGGAAAAAAAAAAAAAGAGAATGTGTGAATAAAAAATCATGATAATTTAAAACACAGACAGGCAGCACAGACAGATAATACAAGCAAACATACAGACTAAGCAGGCAGACATACAGTCAGACGAACACGTAGTATTCTCTCTTGTTAATTGTATCGACTTTGATATCTCTTAAGATTAACAATAATTTCCAAATAGTACGTCACCAGTGTTGTCAATACTACGATCATAAACCGATTGGGGGGGGGGGGGGGGGGGGGGGGGGGGGGGTAGTAATTAGAACTTAATGTCCTGTCAAACACTCAGGGTCATCTAGGGACAATTAACCTCCGTCACAAATTATACAAATGCACATTTCAAAACTCTTTTCATCCTTTTTCAAGTCAAAGCCACAAAACCGATCCCAACACAAAATAAATAAATAAAACCAAAAATACATGTATACACAGACGTCAAACACACATTTTCGAAGAGATAGTCCCGTCAATATTACCCTTGTTAAAAAAAAAAATAAAAAAATAAAAAAAAAAACACATAAGGCCAGAATAGGCTGTACTGCTGCGTGGAGAATACCAATGTAGAATGTCTGCCTACATCGGTCGCGCCCAATCATGTCTGCATCTGTTCTCTCTGCGATAAAGCTTACACGTTTGATTGCCAACATGCACGTGGCATCACTATCGTCCAAACGATCTAGTATTGCCCCTACAGAAAGTGTTGCCCAATCAACCGAGAAATATGTTTCTACACACGTAGAGCGGCAATGAAGCCACGTATCACGACAGCTCGTCAACTAACTGAGTCACGTACCGAAAAGACAAAAGATAAACTTTTCAAGTATCAAAACGAATGGGGCAGACTCCTCCCCAACCCCCGTCACTCCCCCGCCCCAGACTTGAAAGGGAGAAACTTTGATAGCTGTGTGGTGATTTTGCTGTTTTTGCAGAGGCGACCTTCCATGTCTGCGTCCGCGGTACCCTTCGCAAGGGACAGGCCGCTTTGGCAGATAAAAGTCAAACCGAAACGGAGCGGAACCCGAATCCATCAGCTTACCAGCCGATCAGCGCCTTAACCACTACACCACAATGGCTTATAGTATGCGGGGTAGTTCGTTCGTTAATGCAGCACATCTCTGTTCAATACCCAGAGTTACGAAGGGAAATTAAAACACGGTTCATTGGGTCTTTAAGCACTTCTTCTTCTTCTTCCTTCTTTTTACATAAGTGATATTAGACTGATCTGACAATTATCATGCTAACAACATGTTTCAGCAAGTTGCACCAATAGCAATTTATGTTAAAAAATAAACTAAAAACAACAACAACAATCTTATTTGCAGTCAACAAACAACCATATATACATCTGAGGCTGTACCCATACTGATAATTAGTTTCTACCTAAGCACGTCTAGAATCAAGGGTGGCACAGTCTATTGGCGGAATCAGTGTGCCACCCAGGCGTTGCCCATGGAGTAACGGAAACAAACTCGGCCGGTAATACCAATCGTGTAGCCTACACACCAAATGAAAAACCCGTTACCCCAAACTGTTAGCTCCGGCAACCACTCATTCAAAACCCCGTTGGGAAAGCAGCTGCTCGTTTTCTCTTTTTCTTTTTTCCTTTCTTTCCGGAGCAGGGCGAAACAAAATTTACTCAGACACGACATAAAATGGGCACAAAATTAAGAACTGATAAATCTGGGACCATTTACTTTTTTTCGTGTTTGTTTGTTTGTTTTTTTGTTTTTGTTTGTTTGTTTGGTTTTCTGGCTGTCTTTTTATTTTATTTTATTTTTTATTTTTCTCCACTCATTTCCATTCACGCTGAATACGCCCCAAACAGCAAAAGGCAATAAAAGCAATAAACCGCAATGGCATGGGATGAATCGAGACAGCTGAACGGACGATTTCAAAGCTAAGGTAATGAGCCTTGGCCGCCATTACGCACGCATGCGCAGGGTCCATTAAACAAAACGATTCCGGCTATTTATCTTCACCGCCCCGGCCGACTACAGAGGAAGGCGTCGCGAACTGAGCAACGCTTTCTTTAGACACGGTAACGACAGAACTGCGATCAAGGATTATCAGAGAACTGCTTTTTTTGTTGTTGCTTTTTTCTGCTTTTTTTTGTTTTGTTTTGCTTTTTGTTGTTGTTGTTCTTGTTGTTGATGCTTTTTTCTTCTTCCTCTTTTTTCTTTAAAAAAAAAAAATTTTATTTTTTTTCTCTTTTATTTTTCTCCCTCTTTTTTTTCTTATTGTTGCTGCTTTTTTGTTGTTGCTTTTTTTTTCTTCTTCTTCTTCCCCTTCCCCGAGAGCACGGAGCGTGCTTTTGACAGTGCGCTGAGCTTCTTGGCGCGACAGGCAAAAAGCCGGACTGGCACGCGGAAGCAACCAAAAAAACACCCCGCCCAACCCAACAACAATTATTGACTGACCTAATCCTTTTTGGTGAAGGTCAGGAATACCACCAGAAAAGTAACACCAGAGGCACGACTTGTACGCAGTTTCTGATTAAGCTACCAATACTCTGCCAGACTATATTCATTAGTTTTAATCCAGCCGCTACCGCCGTCAGACTGGAGTCGATCCGTCCTAATCCATGTTGACTTCTGTTTTTGTCGCCCGGCACCGTCTCTGGGGCCGCGTGGGCGGGACAGCTAAGTTGTTAGCGCATCGAACCGAAAAGAACGGCGCAATACTGACGCGGGTTCGATTCCCCGGTGCGGCGAGTGATTATATATATATATATATTTATTTATTTTTTTTTTCTTTTCAAGGCTGAGTCAAGGTAACTCTCAATGCAGACTCTCTCACGGTGAGTTCGGCCCGCAGCTGCAGCATACAACGTTGTGAAACGAATGTTTAAAGTTTGAATTAAAGGTGAATGGAAGCCAAGACGCGTCACGAGTCCTATGGACAGGGATGGATATATATATATATATATAAATAAAATTACATAGTTTAGTTTTGAAAACACACACACAGCAGATTTTCACTCATTTTCTCATCCTGCAGAAACCAAACCAAACGAAGCTTGCAGATGGAAGTATTTGTACATTTTCTAATTTTTTCAGGTCAGCTTGTGTCTTCGCTTCGGGGCCCCTTTAATAAAGGGCAACTTCGATAGTCAACGAAAGAGCCTCCGAGTCCCTACACTATCTAATTTTGATCGCAAAGCACACACTGTTAAGGCGCCGATCGCCCTCGCTATCTCTCTACCTCTGTTAACACGATCAGAGTTGATGAGGGAACAACTATCAACCTGTTGCACAGAGTAGGTGTGCGACAGAGTAGAACGACGTGGACACAAGCACGCGCCGAGTTTGGGACACCGGCCGTGTTCTTCAAACGTTCTTATCACCACGCGACAACAAGTGGCCGGATGTTGTGAGATTGTTACTTCCCTTTGAGGACACATCGCGCGGAAAAGGACAGCCTGGTTGTGGTTGGACGAAGTAAAACAGAGTGTAAACGCGGTTAGGAGTTGCGCGCGAGCAGCAACCTATTTAAACTGCAAACAGTCTGTTGGTCTTCTGATTACGCCTATCAACTGACCGATTAGGTTCAGTCCTCTGTTTGTGTTCTGGCGATACGTCGATTAATCGCCCGACTAATTACCAAACAAACGTGTTTGTTTCCTGATACGCCTATTAGCCTCTTTGGGTGTTTAGACTTCAACAGCGGTTTTGATTTCCAAACTTTCGGGGGGTAACGCGGAAGGCGGTTTGAGATTATACTGCCGTTGGCTCTGAACAAATTTAGTTCCTTGCAGCTGCAAGACAGACGGTGAAAATAACTTCAGTTTAGGCTGGTGTTACCACAATGCTACGTCACACGACAGAGCTTGTCGCACACTTTATTCTCCGCAATTGGTTGGTCGGTTCAACTGGATTAACGCCGAGTTGTCTCCGAAGAGGTACTGGCGGGGACCGAGATCCCAGGAGGTTGGGGAAGAGGGAGACTGGCATGCGCCTAACGCTACACTGTCACCACCAGAATGACTCCTGCGTTAAGATGGGCAGCAGTGAGAGCCATTTTTAATGTTTTAGTAATGAGCGACTTTGCTGGCTTGAGCATTGCACTGCCCAAATAGGCCCAGCGCCACCTGGCTAGTGTAGGGGAGATCATTTGCAGCTGACTTGAGCTTTGTCAAAGCCCCAAATATGCCCAGCGCCCCCAAGCGGGGCGATCCGCAGCTAAGTCGCCCATTGTGAGGGACAAAGTCACACGACAGTGTCCACAGACCATAACTTTTGAAAAAAGCGGAGAGCCGAAGCATAATCGAACCGAGGTCCTTCTGCTTATCAGAATTTCGCGTAATTAACCAGTTCATCAATACATATATAACACAGGGACGGGGGTGGCTCAGTGGCAGAGCGCCTGTCTCGTAATCAGAAGGTCGCGAGTTCGGTCCCCTGCAGGATCGGCGGGAAATTCTTATTTTCCAGTGCTAGTTTTCTGCGCTGACACTCAGGTTATTTCGGTATCCGTTCCACCCCTGTGTTACCGCAGTGGCACGTAAAAAATTGGCCCCGGACATTCTACCAAAAGTGCAGGTAGCAGCTTAGGGTACAGTTAAACACGAGTACTTGCTGCTGAATCTAGTTTAACGTCGGTTTCACTTGCATGCTACCGACAAGCCTAAACCTACATGCACCCTCACAGTGTGTACTTTTGTATTAGGAAGTTGCTCACCTAGAAAGAACAAGAACAAGAACACTACCTTTCAAACGCTTTTTTTATTTTATTTTATTTTTCATTAGCGCTCTTCACACAAATAAATTCTGGACCTAGCCACTGTTCTGTTGTTTATTTGCTGCATGCATACTGTGCATTTTTCCCAACAGAAGACAATTCCCTCTTGACGGAGAATTTACAGCTATCAAGAGCTACACAAAAGATGGTACGTGTGGCGAACGAGGCACACTTACAAAGGCGGGTAAATCAACCACTGCCGCCATACAAAATAAAATTCTCGTAAAAGGAGCCGATTACGGTTCTTGTCTTTCTGATACTCAAGGCCCAATGTAAAGTGCAACCCCCTGTTTCAAGAGCAGAACATCCTGAAGAGATAGCATTTAATTGCCGGATCCGATAGCATTGGCCCCGTCCTTCACTACAAAGCATACGGTGAGCAGTGTTACCCATTCACTGCGAGATACGATGACGACGGCAATAAAGAAATAAAACCCTGGCTTCTGTGTGTGTACATTTCAGCAGCATTTCACTTGAGCACCCGACCGCGTGTAGAACATGAAACTCCAACCCCCCCCCCCACCCCTCACCCCAGTACTGCACTCAAACAGGAACAGTAGGTTTTATGTGTCTGGACGGAGCTGGACAAGACAGAAGAGGAGTTGCACATATGGGTGTTCCTGAGCGCTAAGATATCAGCCAGAGACAGTAGTAGATACTGATATATCTATTGTCTCTGACTGGATTGAAGGAGTTGCACATATGGGTGTTCCTGAGCGTTAAGATAGCCAGAGACAGTAGTAGATACTAATATATCTATTGTCTCTGACTGGATTGAAGGAGTTGTACATATGGGTGTTCCTGAACGCTAAGATAGTCAGAAGCAGTAGTAGATACTGATACATCTCTTGTCTCTGACTGGACTGGACTGAACTGGGTCAAACGGGACAGGAGCTGCGCTACATCAACATGACAGACTGCACTCACCGAAGAACTCGTTCCTGATGCGAATCCTGTCCTCGAGGTTCTCCGTGTAGATGATGAGGCAGTTGACGAGCTCCAGCAGGATGGTTCTGTAGGCCACGTTGTCTGACGCCCTCAGCTCGTCCACGATCAGACTGAAGCGGTACTTTTTGTTCCTGGTCGCCTGAAACACGCAGGACGGGTGGTGGTTGTTAGACGATGCTGATGATACAACTGTGTAAGCCTTTCCATGTGCGTGCGTGCGTGCGTGCGTGCGTGCGTGCGTGCGTGCGTGCGTGCGTGCGTGCGTGCGTGCGTGTGTGTGTGTGTGTGTGTGTGTGTGTGAAAGAGGACAGAGTTGGGGGGGGGGGGACTCAGAACTTTATTACGCAAGGAAAAGACTTTACGGTGGGGGAGGAGGGAGAGAGGAGAGAGAGAGAGAGAGAGAGAGAGAGAGATCAGAACTTTATCACACAAGGATTAACATTTTACGGGGGCGACAGTGAGAGTGACAGGCAGAACGTGTGTATCGGTGGAGGACGAGGCAAGACAGAGGTCCATTAACACACTGTCCTCAGTTTGGGTGGCCTTGCGTCTGTAACCCAATCAGGTCTTCTCTCCACACTTCAGGGTCTTTTGTCACATCAACCACACGGACCAGGCAACGGACGACCAACGAACAACAAGAGAAAGTCCAACTGCAACGGGTTAGGCTTATCCCATCCATTCTCAAAGTCTAGCAAACACACCGAGCTGACGAGTTGAATTCTAACTTCTTCTTCTTCTACTTCTTCAGGTGTTGCTTAATGTCCTTGGATGTCGGTTGACATATTAGGGACAAGCTGAGACCAATGCGTGAGCATGGTTCAATGTTGCTTTACGACCACGGAAACCATAAGGCTCGTTAGGGCGTACAGCCCAGGACGGCCACCTCGACTCTCACACAGCTCCTGAACTATGAATCCTAACCCTAATACTGTGCACTTTATATCTAGCTA
>JABMCL010003074.1:1345000-1410000 GCA_018857735.1 Alviniconcha marisindica | reverse complement strand
CGTCCAATAGACCTTTTTAGCTGTTCGTTCGGGTCCGATTCGCCCCAAGGGGGTTCATGGTTCACTGCGTTCGTTGTTGCTGACACCATGGACTAAAAATTTCCTGGATTACGTCTGGGTAGGTCATGTGTGGAGGGTACCTTAGGTAGCTGAAGACACTTGTTTAATGGACTGGAGATGTAGCTGTCAACGGTGCAGCATTAACAAATAATTAAGTTTGAGTCTGAAAGGAAATCAGTTCCCATGTTGCTGAAGTGTCGCTTTACGTCCACAGAAACCGTAGGCTTATTAGGAACGGGAGCCCAGGACGTCCACCTCGACTTTCACACAGTTCCCATTGAAGCTTTTCGCTTTAGTAAGGCTGGGTGATTGGTAGTAGGGGGGGGGGGGGAGGGGTTCTCCTATTTTTAACATGCTTTCTTTATTGTGTGACCGAAAGAACAAGTAATGATGTTAGATTCAAAATACTGGCGCGATTTATGCGTCTTATCTTCATTCGAGTGAAGTCGAGTGGGTTTGCATTTCTGAAGCCAATGTGGGTAAACAAGCCTACGCAGTGAAGTAGACCCAGCCTCTGAAACTGAGTTTTCGCTGGCCTTCAGCACGCGTGCACGCAGCTCCCACCCGGCCTACCCCCACCCCACCCCCCCAAAAACCTCCTTCCTCACTCCCAACAGCTGACGGGTCCCCGATGTGACGCAGACGAGCATGAGTCATACCGCGAGGATCGGGTGGCGGCCAATTTCTGCCGGGTGGCCGTAGCCGCACTGTCGTGCAGCCAAAACACGGAGACCAAACTTCAAAACGTCTGAGACCTCCCCAGCACCCCCCGTCCTGTTGCTACCCCCCTCCTCCTCCCCTTCTGCACCCCCCCGTCAGCCATCAGCACGCAATGCATTCACGCATTTTGCTGATTATCGTGTGCGTGAAGTCTTTGGTGGTCACAAGTGTATCATGTGTACACTTGGCAAACGTGACAAAATTAAGTGTATGAACCGTCGGGTGGGCAACCAGTGCAGGTTAGCTTGTGTATGAATTAGTATGCGTACAACCGGAAAATGATCAAGTGTTATGAACCCTTTTGTGAGCAGCCGGAAAATGATCAAGTGTTATGAACCATATTGTGAGCAGCCGGAAAATGATCAAGTGTTATGAACCATATTGTGAGCATCCGGAAAATGATGAAATGTTAAGAACCATTTTGTGAGCAGCCGGAAAATCATCAGGTACTGTGAACTGTCCGGCAGGCAACCGGCAATTTATCAACCGCATGAACCATCTGATGGACCAACAAGCCGATTATCAAGTGCACGAACTAATCTGTGGGCAAAACCAACAGAGTTTCAAATTTATAGATTATTACGGTGGGGCGACAGCTACACTTAGTGCTAGCGCTGCAGCCAGTAGTTTTGACTCGGACTTGAAGAATAAAAAACGCAAGCAACCATTGCCGAATCCGCGGCGTGTATCTGGCACACTTTATTTAATTACTCCGCCGTTGTAATATTGGGCATACTTCTGACGTTCCGTGAACACCCTGATCCTAGACAAGAAGTGAAGCATGCACACTCTGTAGCGAATTGTTGCCGTATGGGTACTTTCTTATGTCCAAACCATAATGCTGAACCGGACCACTGTTCAGTACTACCGCGTTATCACTGCCCTGTAAAAACGGACAACTGACGTAGTGAGCATATGCTGGGAAAGTCTCACTGAAACCAGCGCCAGAGACTGGTTGCTGTATAGCGACAGATGACGCACTCGAGTACAGCGATCATTCCCCCCCCCCCCTTTTTTTCCTGAACATGTTAGACCAATTCCCCTCCGCCCTCACCCACACCCACAAGAAGAGATTCGTGTATCCAAATTGCGTCTCAACGCGTCTTAAACTGTTGTTTTGTTCGAGCTTCGGGTTCCAAAATCCCGCCTCTGACATCAAAAGGGTACTATACGTCAACTCAGCGCGTAAACAAAGTACAAAGCATAGTTGAAGAGTACGAGTAAGGCGTCAAAACAACAATTTCAGAAATGTGACACCGTTTTTCTATCCATGCTGCTACCGTAAACAGACGCTAATAGACAGACGTGTGCAAACAGCGTCTGCAGTGATCCATCAAACTCAACTTGGAAGTCACATAAAAGCTCGCCTTCAACAAAAATGAATGGCAAAATCATCGTCCTTTTCTGTACTCTATTGTTATTCTACACCCGTTCCTGGGAGATAACTCCTGCGAAGACCCCATGCAGCTGACCGGACGTTAAATTGCAGTGCAAGTGTAAGGTGACAGCGTGTTCAACAGCATATAATTATCTACATCATCTATTTTAACCCGGAAGTCGATGGAACGGGTCATTGAGTGAGTAGAACGCGACGGGCTGTGAACATTCCTACAGTGACCATCATGACCGAAGAGTCCCCCACAGGAACAAGGCCTGAACTGTTTGCAGACGTGCTGACCGTGCAGTGGCCTGCTCAGGCGACTGTCGCTGCAAACCACGGCAAGCTTGGTAAACTCACACAGAAGCAACATTCGAGTCAAATATGTAACCAGGCTGATCGGCGAATTCTCTCCCTCCCCCCTCCCCCCCCCCCCCCCCCCCCCCTCCATTGTTTCCCCCTTCTCTTATTCTAGCTCAGCTCAAAGTGCCACTGGGCTGGAAGCCTTGGTGATATGTCAGCCAGTCAACGCTCCTAAACGTGCAAACATCACACCAGCTACTTACAGTTCGTTCAAGTTCAATGTTGCTTTACGTCCACAGAGACCATAAAGACTATCATGGACGGGGAGCTCAGGACAACCACCTCGACTTTCACACAGCTCCTGAGCTCGACTTACAGTTATTCGGCAGAGGTACCTTTATCCATCTGAGCACCAGTTTTGAACCGTTGAAAAGTACGTGCTGTATACGAGTCGACAGTTCCCCCGCCCCCTAAAATCTGCAACGGACGGAGCCGTCCAGGTCGCTTCGAGATCCCCCGGTGAGCCGGCGGATAATGGGGGGACATCAGACTCGCTGATAACCTCCTTCGCCCCGACCCGGGCCAATAGCCACCCGAATAACTACCCGACCACGCATTAGTCAGCAATTAGCTCACTATGGCCCGAGGCAGCGGGTGCCGACGACTCTCCTCCACATCTATCAGCTTCTAACGGCCGCTCCACCCGGAGACTGAGGCATCCCGCGGCCATCTACGTCACACCCACCCGTTTGATGAGTCATGAAGACGGGCAGGATCCACCTTTAAAAGGGGTACTCTCTCTCTCTCTCTCTCTCTCGCTTTTTGTTGACCTTTCTCTACAACAAACGAGGTTTATGGACACTGTCTTCTGACTTTACCCCCGCCTTCACCCCCCCCCCCTCCCCATCTCTACCCACCCCGCCCATTGCATCAAATAATTAATGAGATTAAAATGACCTACCCCACTGCCAGTCGTAATCCAGAATAATGTGGGTGTATTTTAGTGTTTCTTGCTAACTCCTCTTCCCCCCCCCCCCCCCCCCCCTCCCCCTCCCGCATTCTCCCAGCCTCTCAGGGAATCGAGCTCAAAAACCAGTGCACAATCATTTGTTGCAGGGATCATAGTTCAGGAGCTGTGTGAGAGTCGAGGTGGCCGTCCTGGGCTGTCCGTCCTAACGAGCCTTCTGGCTTCCGTGGACGTAAAGCTATATTGAACCATGCTTCGGCATTGGTCTCAGCTTGTCCCTAATATGTCAACTGACATCTGAGGACATTAAGCAACACTACCTACCATTTGCTGCAGACAGTTTAGCGTTAGGTATGGTCTCTTGCTACGGCATGCAGAGTATACGTTCTTACGTCTTCGGGGATCTTTACGTCACAACAGCTGTGTGACGGTAGAGCTATACTCGTGTGCGGGGATCTTTACGTCACAACAGCTGTGTGACGGTAGAGTCTATACTCGTGTGCGGGGATCTTTACGTCACAACAGCTGTGTGACGGTAGAGTCTATACTCGTGCGCGGGGATCTTTACGTCACAACAGCTGTGTGACGGTGGAGTCTATACTCGTGTGCGGGGATCTTTACGTCAGGACAGCTGTGTGACGGTGGAGTCTATACTCGTGTGCGGGGATCTTTACGTCAGGACAGCTGTGTGACGGTAGTGTCTATACTCGTGTGCAGGGATCCTTACGTCACAACAGAACCTATGTGACGATAGAGTCTATACTCATGTAGACAGTGGAGATGCATCGAAGCCGTGTCCTTCTTTCTACTACATTCTCCTTATCACAGACCTTTGCAGTAAGTAGCACAGGGCGGATTGTCCCGCTGTCCTGTCAGAGGCAATGAATAGCGCGTAAAAAAAAAAAAAAAAGCCTATCGCTAGCTTTGTACGTGCGGTAGGGAGACAAGGGCAGCTGTCGCGCATACTTGGGTATCAGGGCGATAATGGCCGCACGATAGGACCTGAGGTGTCTGTTGTGATTCCACCGTGGCGAGGTCAACACACACAGCTACCAGTCCTGACTGCAACGCTCGTGCAACTGTACCCGCAGAGCCTGACTCACTGGCCCTGGTGCAGTGAAATCAATCCCTCTCCTTGCAAACTGGAGTCAAGGCGGATGGTACCCCGCAGAGCCTGACGCACTGGCCCTGTAGCGGTGAAATCAGTACCCCCTCCTTGCAGCTGGAGTAGGGGCATTAAAATCACGAGCTGTATCCATTTGCACACTCCCCTTGACCTGGACTGTTTGGCAGCCGGGTAATTGTTTCTAGTTTGCATGATCTGTGTGTGTTTTCATCTTCATTCTCATTCTTATTGCCTACTGTGGCTCACCCCGTCGCCCTTGTGCCTGTCGCAGTTACTTGTTAAAGTGTTGACGTCACTTCCTTCAGCGCATGCAGTTCATGCTCACCGACACTGGCAACTGAATCCACGCGTGCACGCATAGGCTACCCAAATGTTCGACACCGTGTTTTGTTGTAGTAGTAGTAGTCGTAGCGGTAGTAGCAGTAGTAGATAAAAAATAAAATAAAAAACAAGAGAAGAAGTAGGAAAAGAAGAAGATGATGGTGACGACGATGACGATGGTTTACCATTGTTTCGCATTGTGAAAATTTGTACTTTTCAAATACTCCTTATTTAAACTCAGGGACTATATATAATGCACCGTTTTCGTGACCTCGACGGTGCAAAGACTCCAGCCCCTCGGTACTCCGAGAATCAGACGTGTGTTAATACGACCCAGCATGTCGTGATGCGGCAACCTCAACTCGCGACACAAAATAATCCCAAACGTCACCACCATTTTCTTTTCTCCAGATGGACGCCCCGCGGCATCAGCTTACTCGATGGACAGGTTTAGTTTTCTGCTTTTTCTTTTTCTCTCCACCACGTGCGTTCTAGTCCGCTTCATGTCCCTGACCGGCATGCCATCGTCAGGTAGGCTACCTTGACATTAAGTAATCTCTGAACGCCTCCAAGGTCATGCAGGAACGTCCTGACTGAAAAAAAGTCAGTTGTGAGGTCGCATCAACAACAGTACAGGAAGAAAAATACCCCTCCCCCCTCTCTCTCTTTGTCTCTCTCCTTTAACCCCCCCACCCACACACACACACACTCTACTTCTCTTTCCCCTTTCACCCTCTCCTTCACCCCTGAAAAAGACCTTTTGGGGGAAGAAGTCATGTGTGTGATGCGAAAATCCGAGACTTCTACGACCCTTTTTGTGCCCAGCCATTTCCCTGTCCTTACTACGTTTCACTGGAATATCTCGTTCAAGTGCTTTTGTAGCACAGCGAAAAAGGGAAAGAGAAAAAGAAAAAGAGGAAGAAAAGCAGCGGTCGAGAACTACCGGATATCAGCCTCTCCTGATATTGTTTCCATCTTACTGCTTCTCTTCCGTCAAAGGCGGATATGCATCCTTGCTCTCATGCATATTCACCCCTTTGATGTCTTCAGCGAGTTTTGTGGACTGTAAACGCTCAATTACAGATCTAAAGAAGAGCTTCTCTCCCCTGAGCACCTCCCCCATGCCCCCCCTCCCCCCCCCCCCCCCCCCCCCCCCCCATCCCTCCACCCCCAACTTCCTTTTTCTTTAAGATTTATTTTTATTTTTTACTTAATTTGTAGCTTCATATTCCACGGTAAGTGATCTTGGCATACCTACTCACTATCGGCAATGAAAATGGACACAGAGGTAGAGATATTTTTCTTCTGCGCTTCATTAATTTTTCACTATGGATATTTATTTATTTTTAAATCGTTTTTTTTGGGGGGGGGGGGGGGGGGGGGGGGCGCTTTTGAATGTATGATCTTGATCACTTCATGGATTCTCAGACATCTATAGGAGAGGATCTTGAAGAAGGGGTGTGTGCGTGTGTGCACGCGCGTCCGAGTGTAATGGGTGTCTGTCTATCCCAACGCCCGTGTTGTACTGTATTATTGATCGCTAGTAATTTATTTCTGTTCACTACGAAAGGACACTTTAAACATCGACGCGACGACTTAAATCACTGTACACTATATCGGTCACGTGATTATATAGCATACTGATCCGCGTGAAACTGTACACGGTATCTTTCACGTGAGTATGTAGCATACTGATCCGCGTGAAACTGTACACGGTATCTCTCACGTGAGTATATAGCATACTGATCCGCGTGAAACTGTACACGGTATCTTTCACGTGAGTATATAGCATATTGATCCGTGTGAAACTGTACACATCCGTTGCACGTGCGTGCACACATACGACAGATGGCGACTCCTATAATGCTTAGCAAAGGAGCGGAACTACACGATATTGACCGAATGCCTCGGAGCACTACATAACCAAGAGGTTTTAACTACACACGGGAACGCCAGCGTGGATCAAAATCCATCATTAGTACCTTTTTCACTTGAGGGCA
Organism: Alviniconcha marisindica; assembly: GCA_018857735.1. NCBI lineage: Eukaryota > Metazoa > Mollusca > Gastropoda > Provannidae > Alviniconcha > Alviniconcha marisindica. Next base: position 1,403,125 of record JABMCL010003074.1, on the reverse strand, counting down.
GAGCGAGATGGACATCAACCATTTTCATTGCGCATTAAAACCTCCCAGCCACTTTCCGATGAACCAATGACCGAACCGCATCCAAGGCCCATAATCCTGTCGGTAAAATCAGCGACAGACCGCAAACTAGCTTTTCCCGTTTTACGAGGACAGTGGTCCCCGTTTATTGCCGTGTCGTGTATTATAACTCGGCACGTGACCCCCGCAGTCCAGTGCTTGAGACGAACTGTCCCCGTTGCTGCTGAGGTAGGTAGGGCACTGCGTGAATGTGGCCTTGATATTCGAATGGGCCGTGTCCTTGAGATCGGCAGGTAAAGCACTTTGACCTGGAAGTACTGGGGCACGGCTGTTGAGCAGATCGGTACGGGTTCGAATCTGCATCGGTTCGCTCTTGGTTAGTATCGCCCTGATATAACCGTAATGACTGACTGGGCGTGAACCACGAAGTTGTTGTTGTTGTTGTTGTTGTTGTTGTTGTTGTTGTTGTTGTTGTTGTTGTTGTTCTTCTTCTTCTTCTTCTTCTTCTTCTTCTTCTTCTTCTTCTTCTTCTTCTTCTTCTTCTTCTCTTGTTTAGTAATACTAATAATGATGACATATTTATAAAGCGCGAACCTCTAACATAGAAATATAACTCGACGCGCTGTACAAAATTCCAAAATAAACTTCTCTTCGTAAGCCGCGCGTTTGAGTGAACACCTTGCTGGTTACTTCTTCCTTCTGCACAGTAAACGAATTAGTGATGGGATTCACATTGCCGTCCATCGTAATGCAGAATCATTCCGGGCGGTGACAATACAGCGATGGGTACAGCCCCCCCCCCCTCTCCGCCCCCCAACCCAACCCACCCTCTACAGCCCTCACCTGGCTTCTGAGAACAATTTTCGTCCCCGCCAACACCTCTACAGCACAATTCGGCGTTAAAAAAGTCGAGCAGTATTCACGTGTCTCTGAAGCCTGGAGTGGCACTGTGGCACTGAGGACAGAGAATGGGGGACAAAGCCCATGGCTGTGCCAGTGACGTGACAGCGTCAGAATATACGTACCAGCGTTTTTACGGCAATGCTGTTTAACACTACGTCTTGATTGACTGACTATGGATATTCATCGCCAGCTCAATCACAAAGTTCGCACCACATCGAGACGCAAGCCATCAAACCACCAGTAGCATAGCATTTTCACTTGTATCACACGTCGTTTCATTCTCCAAGAGGGTTGGGGGAAATGAAGCGGAATGAACCGGGAAGGCAGAAATTAGAAAGGCAGAATTCCTGGCACCAGATGAAGCATTCAAGGCTATATTCTGATACACCCCAGGCTACGAGAGAACTTCTAATTGCTCTGGATCCTCGGCAGAAGGGGCTGAACTTCAGCATCCGAGGTATGATGCCCCGCAGCGAGTTAAACGGGACGAACAGATACATCAATGCTGTATAATGAAGTAACGATCGAGGCAAAAACGACACCAACCCCGTGCCGCTATAATCTGAGACTAAAAAAAGAAAGATTGCTGTAACTGCTGTCAGTGCCGCAATAATCAAAATTTATGTTCAGCGTTAATGTTCTATCAAATTGGGGCATGTAATCACTGGGGTCCTGGGCCTCGTTTTGGGCGATACCCCATCGCGCGCGCAGCCAGACCCCAATCATAGAGCTAGACCTCCAGCTAGACCTCCAGCTAGATCTTTAGCTAGACCTCTAGCTGCTTCTCAATTTGAAATCCAATCACTTCAGGACGTCCCGCAGCACGTTGCAAACGAGGAGCGAATGGGGTTCAGCCAGTTTAACGGAAGGTGTGCGTTTTTTTAATTTTTATACCGATCATTTTTTTAAATATCTGGGCCCGTTGTGTTTAACGGAAGGTGTGGGCTTTTTTTGTTGTTGTCTTTTTTTACTATCTGGGCCCGTTGTGTTTAACGAAAGGTGTGGTTTTTCTCTTTTTTTTTTTTTTTCTTCTTTTTTTTTTCCTTTTCTTTTTTACTATCTGGGCCCGTTGTGTTTTTCATTTGCTTGCCACTTTGTGCGAGGCGATCATAAAGTTATGAACCGAGGCCGCGCTTTATGCCCAGGCTCCGGGGGAGGGGTATTACCGCTGGACCAAGGGCCGTAAAGAGGGCTCGGGGAGGCGCCAGACGACGTTAACCCGCCGCCCGACCTGACAGACCAGACACTCAAACTCCGGGCCGTTAAATTGGCCCCACCGCCGACACTGGGTTACAGCCACGGAAGGTAGAACTGGGGATGGGGAGACACTGACTATTATCAACCTCCGATGTTCGAACATACCGCATGCTAGTTGGCGGAGAGGGAGGTGGGGTGGGGTGGGGTGGTGTGGGGTGTTATGGATAAGGGCCGAGGATGCACTAATTGTATACAATGTTCAGCCCTCCACGCCCCCCCCCCCCCCCCCCCCCCCCCCCCCGCCACACACACACACACACGACCACCCTGGCCCTTTGCTGGTTAGTCTTTTTCTGTTTCGTATTTATTTATTTTTTTCTGTGTGGACATGGGTCGAGGAAACACTAATAGTCTACAACGACCCCACCCCCCAACCCCCCACGCTCCCACCCCGGCCCTTGCTAGTTAGGATTTATAGACAAGGGTCGACGAAGCACTACTTGTCTACAATGTTCATCCCCCCCTAACACCCCACCCCACCCCCAGCTTTTTATGGACTAGGGTCAAGGAAGCACCATTGAGTCAATAGCATACAGCATCCGCACCCCCCACCCGCTCAACTTACCCCCGCCCCACCCCCTCGCCCCCTACCACCTTTCCATCCCATGGCTAGCTGGACCGGGTTAGCTCGCGCTGCAGGACTTGGCAGATGACGGCCTGCCTGGTAGTTAGCTTCCTAGTGCCTGGTAGACGACGGCTTGCCTGGTAGTTTTAGCTGCCTGGTTCCTGGCGGACGCGGGATCTGAAGCCACTAGGCCTTCCTATTTAGCGTGACCAACCTCCCTCCTCCCGCCGCCCCCCCTACCCCTCGCCCGCCCCCTCCCCAGCCTCACGCAGTGTCCCCGAGGTTTATGAGGTCAAGCGCAGCGAGGCGTGACCCCACCGGACGCACCACCGGGCCGCCAGTTGATTAGCACGTGACACCCGATAGGGCGGTGACAAAGGGAGGGGTTGGCCGCACACAATGGCCGCGCCACACGGCGGGTCACACACAGCCCGTGAGTCCCGGCTCTGGGACCGCTCAGCTCTGGCATAAAGCCTGGATAATTAGCTCAGCCTGCAAGGCCGGCAGCGCTTTAATCACAAGCGGACACGGAACTTCAATTGCGGCCCCGTCAGTAATTGTATCTGTATCCCAGGATCGCTGACGGATGGCTATCACGGTGACGTCAAAGCGTTTGTATGCAGGTCCACAAGCGTGTGATTGAAAAGCTTCACGGCTGATGGCATTTTTGGACACAGTCCACGTGCCGACGAATATCTTGACCGCTGGCAAACCTTTGGGCAGATGCGATGTTGTACACGGCTCTTGGACAAATGTACCACACAAGCACGGATGTAGATACATGTGTATACGTGAGTACTGCAACACACGACCGAACTCTATCGTCGATGTAAAGCTCGTGTTTCGCGTGGGCAGGTTACAGTTACAACTCGTGTTCTTGGCCATGTCGTCCTCAAGGCTCACCACTTTTGTGTCGGTTTTTAAGCGTTTGGGACAAATAATCAAGCAAGCAAACGATTTATGAAGTCGATCCCAATCCGCCCACCCCCCCCCCCCCCCCCCCCCCATTTGCCATTATTAATGTCTAGGAAGAACAAATGATAAAAACTGTCCATTTGAAAAATGAAGCAGAACGAAACAGAATATAAATATTTATAAAACACTATTTGGTAGTCATGTATTCGGAAGTAGTTCATGTTACCATCCTTTCTTCGAGGAAAGCAAGCAGTCGCAATAACGGCCCTATACACCTTCTTTCGATCACAGACACCGATGACTATTAACCACAAAACAAGTGAATACTGACCAGATGAAGAAGCAGACTCGGTTCACATGGTACTTCCCCTGAAAGCGCACCAGACTGGATACTTCTCACACTGAAACATGGCCCCTTCTGACGATCGCTCTGAGCTGGACGAAGCCGAAGGGAGGAAGGGGAGAAGGGGGGGGGGGGGGGGGGGAGTCCTTCACTTCACAACTAAACAGTCTAAGTCGAAGTAGGGCCAGCAAACCGACGACAAACGAAATCCACACGATCACAACATTTCATAAATAATACAAGCACTGCTTATAATTCATCGGCTGGTCAGTCTCTGTAGTTTCTTCCTTCTAGCTGGCTAAACCAGTCCAGTTCCGCGGCCCAAAGCCAATGATTAACCTCGCCGGCCTTCATCTAGTGCGTCAGAGAGAGAAACTCGACCGGCGAGGGGGACTCTACTTCTCTACTGGACACCACCTATGCTGACGTATTAATAATTACTATCACAGAGGGTGATGGCAAGGGACGTAAGCACTGCGACGGCTGGGTTGTGCCCCTTCTCGCTTCAAAATGAGGCTCGGTCAAAGCGGGGCCGCTGGCAACATTAAAATTCTTTTTCGCTCATTACGGTTCGACAGGTTTTTCCCTGGAGCAAGAGCTGTTCTGATCTACGAGTTGTTTGAGGCGAAAGATACAGGAATGTGGACACACTCGTTACCTCGTAAACAAGCTTCTGTACCATCGCAAGTTATTAATAGGGACTGTATTATTAGATACTGCTATCAACAACAGCGACGCGAAGCTATTGTGTCTAATCTGTATAGCATGGCTGGCAGGATACCAGAGAGTACCATGGAAAAGAATAATCACGCATTCTGTGTGGCACAAGTCCGCCTTTGCCAGTTGAACATATCTGGCTAGCAACAAAGCCAACAAACTTTTATTTGAAAGCATTGAATGCGTCGTTTCGAAATAACAACAAGCAAGAATCAAGGAATGTTACCAACAAAACTGAATTTAAAAGATTCTACAAAAAAAAATAGGCAAAAAATGTTCAGGACATATCCGCGCAAACGTTTCCCAGACTAAAGCGATGACGCAGCAACTACTGGTAAAAGATTACAACAATCGAGCTGTAGGGTAAGCTTTCACACAGCTTCCCTTAAACTTACAAGTACCCTACTTTCGCTACTCGGAATTTTATCGCAGCGTTCAGAAAACCATTTGGCATCCGGGGCGAACGTGGGTGCTGACTCAGCCACGGCGAATTTTGGGTTTAACCCGGTCGGAGGCTCAATACATAAACGGAAGGCACATACACTCACCAAACCAAAGGCAAATTCACACAGAGTTTGGTCCTGTGTTTGATCTCGTAATAACCGAAGATGTTCGCGCCGCGAAAACCCCACGATGAGATAAGAGAAGAAGGATTGCTCCCGAGTTGGATGAATCGCAGTGTGTCTGCTATCTCCTCTAAATCTATACTCCTCTCTGTTCTCACGGTTGCTGTTGTTGTCATTGTTAGCTTGAGAGAGAGAGAGAGAGAGAGAGAGAGAGAGAGAGAGAGAGAGAGAGAGAGACAGACAGACAGACAGACAGACAGACAGACAGACAGACAGACAGACAGACAGACAGAGACAGACAGAGACAGAGACAGAGAGACAGAGAGAGACTTCGAGACAGAGACAGACAGACAGAGACAGAGAGAGACAGACAGATATCTATCTCTCTATATATATATATAATAGAGAGAGAGAGAGAGAGAGAGAGAGAGAGAGAGAGAGAGAGAGAGAGAGAGAGAGAAGGAGACAGACAGACAGACAGACAGAAGACAGACAGACAGACAGACAGACAGACAGAGACAGACAGACGAGACAGAGACAGACAGACAGAGACAGAGAAGAGACAGAGAGAGACGAGAGAGAAGAATCAATATCTATAATATATATAAGAGAGAGAGAGAGAGAGAGAGAGAGAGAGAGAGAGAGAGAGAGAGAGAGAGAACTCGAAAACTATCTTTTTCACAGAGAGAGAGAGTAAAAATAAAGAAAACAAAAGAGAGAAAACAAAAACAGAAGAATAAGAACACACAACGGAACAACACCAACAAGAGTAAGCCAGAGGTGCGTGGGCACGCCGAGCGCAGCAGTGTTCAAGCTGTTAGTCCAGCTTTTCCTTCATCTTAACCTCTACCTGCACTAACCACGAGTACGTTTCCTTGTACACCCTACACGCGATCGCTCGCACCTGCCCGCACAATTGTACAGGTGCTTATGACGTATACTTGATGGCCTATTTAAGTTGATCCGTTTCGTTTTTTAATTTTCGTTGTTTTATTGTACTGCTTTAATGTGTTGATGCTGGGATCAGATTCAGATCCTTTATTCACCTAGTCCAACAACAAGAAAGGTGTTTTGAAAAGCGGTAAGCATACAAACATAAGCAAAAGACAACACTGACATACATCAACTAACATAGTTATAGGTATACACACGTCCGCATCACCAACGACGACGGCGAACAACAACAACAACGACGACGACGACGACAACAACAACAACACACACACGATGACGACGACGACAATGACGACGACGACGACAACAACAACAACAACAGCACACACACACACACACACACACACACACACACACACACACACACACACACACACACACACACACAGACTTGTAACTAACGTTCCAATGTAAAATACAGTCCTACGTCTAAGACAGAGTGTTTGGTGTTTACGGTGGAGATTAATTAGATAAGTACGACTTCAGCGAAGCTGGTTTTTGTTTAAAAAAAAAAAAAAAGGTGACCCGAGTCCATCATAGGGAAAAACCGACCGACTTCGACAATAAATGACACAAACGACAACACCAAAAATAAACCTCCGCATCCCACAAAGGCCTAAGCCGTCACCAAATCCTAACCCTTCACTTAAAACCAATTGTTTTGAAATTGTGAGGTAAGAAAAGACAGAGAAATGGAGCTGGATACGTTGTCCAGCGCTAGGAACACCGTAACTTGATATTTATCGCCCAGCCGATCACGGTCAGGGCGAAGTGCAAGTCAGCAAAGTACAAGCAAAGTCGGATTGACTGTTTGCAACACACGTCGCTTTATGATGGGAGAAGACCGGGTGGGAAATGAAGCCGACTGCACCTAAAAGGTAGACGTTAGAAAGGCAAAATTTCTGGCAGTAGTCGAAGCAGTCAGAGCTATATTATTCTGACCAGGAGTAGGTCAGACCAGGAATAGGTCAGATCGTGAGTAGGTCAGAATGTAGCTTTCAATGCTTCGTTTGCTGCCAGCGAATCTGCCTCTCTGAGAGCCCCGATCGCCAGGCCTGATGAAAGAGAAAAAGCCTTGGCAGAGGGGCAGATTCTCCGGCCGCAGGTGAAGCATTGAAAGCTATATTCTGAAGTACTCCTGACCTAATCAAACAGAGGACCAGTGACTACTCTGGACTCAGCAGAGCGGACCTTAATTTCTGCATCCACCGGGCCCCATGGGAAGGCTAACAGCGAGTGTGGTGTAAGATGAATGGGAAGCTGCGTCACACCTGACGCCACGCGGAAACTAAACCCGGTACAACGGCAGGGTCACCAGGGGTGCGCGCGAAGCCTGTTGAACAGGCCCGCGGAAGAAGGCCACGCACTTTTCGCCTTATCCGTCAACCTCTGCGATTGGCTGGACGTTGGGTAAGCCTCCTGCAGAAGGAGGCTTCCTGTTCCTGTTTCAACCAATCAGATGCGGGGTTATTACGCGCTGTAATTTCAGGCCCGTTGACTCGATCCTGGAGCGGAGCGAGGGGTGGAGGTGGGTGTAGCTGTACATCTTCCATGGTGCTTTACGTCCACAGAAACCGTACGGCTTATTAGGGACGGGGAGAAGGGGGGAAGGGGGTACGGAGGTGGGGGGAGAGGGAGAGTATGTACCTATCGCTACACTGTCACCACCAGAATGACTTCTGCATTAAGATGGGCAGCGATGAGAGCCATTTTAATGTTTCAGTAGGAAGTGATGGACAAAGTCACAGGACAGTGTCCACAAACCACAACCTTTTTGAAGAGAGGAGAGCCGAAGCGGTATCGAACCGAGGTCCTTCCGCTTACCAGCCTAACGCCTTACCGTAAGCTAGGCCACACCGGCTCACATAGTAGCTGTACAGCGTGGCGACTCGGTGTTGTTAAGCCTCATGCCCTGCAGCCAGGCTCGTCCACGTCCACCTCTTGACCGGCGAGGCTTGGTCACTTCACAGGCCGCATACTGTAGGCTATGGTCAAAACTGGAGAAAGATCAGTGGCGACTCGACACGGGATCAGTCGCGAGTGCAACCCCTTTTCCAATCCGGCGTGGCCGCATCGGAATCAAGTTCAGCTTGCGGGGTTGAAAGGGATACGTCTCCTAATTCCCCTGATCCTCTTTGCATGTGTCGGTCCACTGTGAGCGAGCTGGCGGAGGCGGGACCATAACCTGCTTGTACGTCGCCTTTATGGAACACGTCAAAGACGCAGCACTGCCCAGCAGCCTTTGAATGACGACAGACACGCCGGTGTCATTGAGGACGACTGCAGTTACATTGGAACCCAAGGTCGATGGATATTATTAATACCTCAAACAAGATCCCTCTCTCTTACCTCCTTCATCATAATTTCTATAATTACCCACTGTCCATGCTATGCTGCTACAAGGAGGGCATTAGAACTCCAAATACCGCACCAGTGCAACCACCGCCAACGAGTTTTATTTTAAACTTAAAAACATCGGAGTCAGAAGATTGCGGTATTAACTCTTAATCCCCCCTGAGTGACCGACATTCAGCGTTGCCGTGGAACACGCCAGGCCACTGCTGGGGGTTGCTGTCGGTCAGTCTCAGCCTTTCACGGCAAATGGCCTGATAAGGTTATAAGCCCCCCCCCCCCCCCCCTTTTCTCTCGCTACCACTCCACCCCATACCCGCTTTTCCCTCTCGCAGTTTAGCCCCTAAACTGGCCCTGACGAGGTCGCAGACGAGACAAGCTGGCTGCAGTGTGGACCCGCCTAATCGCGCAATCTGACAAGCAGGTGTATGTTAACCACACAGCGGCAGCGGCGCTGCTCCAGTGACGCCCAGCTTTAGATCACTGGTCCAATGGTTTGGTTGTTAGGCTAAGTATGAGTAATGCTAGTCCCAGTGCAAACTTGGTTCAAAACTACGAGCCCAGCCACAGGAAAGGGTGGGTACAATCCACACCGTTGGTTTAAACAAAAATTTATTCGAGACAAGATAAAGATACAAAGGATCGTTATGTGCTCATCAACAAGCTGTAGCTTATAGGCGATGAGCTCATACAGTTGGGAAAGAAAAGAAAAAACACAATGTATGGCGGACGAACAATTTCACTTCGCTAACAATAAATGAGACGTAACAAAAAATAACAACAATAAAAAACTAAAAAACTAAAATCAAAACATGAAAAAACAAAGCAAGGAGAAAGAAAGAAACAACAATAGCAAAACACAAAAATACACCGTTCAAGGTAGTTCTTTATTAGCAAGGACGTCTACTAATGTAGAGTGGGTGGAACTGGAGAGGACAGCTCGATTCGCAATGCAGACTGGACAGTCCTGGTGATCAGCGTTCCACAAGAAGAAGACGATGCGAAAGGATTTGATTTTTGACACTGAACCTCCACCCTCCTATGGTCCCCGCCAGCACCTCCCCGCAAACAACTCGCAAACATCTCCGGACTCCCAGAAGAGGGACGATCTCCGGACTCCCAGAAGAGGGACAATCTCTGGACTCCCAGCAGAGGAAACGATCTCTGGACTCCCAGCAGAGGAAACGATCTCCGGACTCCCAGAAGAGGGTACAATCTCCGGACTCCCAGAAAAGGGAACAATCTCCGGACTCCCAGAAGAGGGTACAATCTCCGGACTCCCAGAAAAGGGAACAATCTCCGGACTCCCAGAAGAGGGTACAATCTCCGGACTCCCAGAAAAGGGAACAATCTCCGGACTCCCAGAAAAGGGAACAATCTCCGGACTCCCAGAAAAGGGAACAATCTCCGGACTCCCAGAAGAGGAAACAATCTTCGACCTCCAGAAGAGGGTACAATCTCCGGACTCCCAGAAAAGGAAACAATCTCCGGACTCCCAGAGAGGCAACAATCTTCGACCTCCAGAAGAGGGTACAATCTCCGGACTCCCAGAGAGGCAACAATCTTCGACCTCCAGAAGAGGGTACAATCTCCGGACTCCCAGAAAAGGGTACAATCTCCGGACTCCCAGAGAGGCAACAATCTTCGACCTCCAGAAGAGGGTACAATCTCCGGACTCCCAGAAAAGGGTACAATCTCCGGACTCCCAGAGAGGCAACAATCTTCGACCTCCAGAAGAGGGTACAATCTCCGGACTCCCAGAAGAGGGGACGACCTCCGAATTCCTAGAAGGGGTGACGCCAAGTTTAGCTTTCGTCGCGACACCCCGACGCTTTGTAGAGGGAAGAGATCGGCTTGGGTGCATCCTACAGTCTACACGACCACAAAACTGCCGTCACGCTCGGGTTGGTGTAACTGGATCCAGACACCGACAGCCTGTGAGCGCCATATGTCAGCGTGTAGACAGTCAGATGCGTACAAGCAGCTTCCTATGTGTGTCTATAATGGGAGGGGGTGGGGGAATAATGTGTGTTTTGATGTCGGTTGTTTTAACTCGAGTATGAAATGTGCGCCCCTATGGCTCCTTTGAGAAAGGGCGCACTAAGACCCCAGTATTTGTTGCTGTTATCATTATTTTTATTCCTAGATTCCCTCATAGAGCTTTCCTCGGTTTGGACTGTGTCCTTTTCCTGTGGTCAGAACTATCAGCATACTTCAACCTACGAATAACAAGCTCTTGAACGCACTCCTCTTCCCCTCTGTACTATATATATCTAGCGTAGCTTGTTATCGTTGGTCACGTCCAGTTGACAGGTGACCCGAGGGTGACGCCCACTGCCCGCCTAGTGTTATGGTGTATCGAACAGAACAGTAACTGTGGCGCTTGTCAGGGGCACCTGTTCGACTGGACATTTTTCCCATTGTTGCGCATGTTTTCGTGTGGGTGGAGTTGCGACAACAGGATCAAACACTAGCGGAACAATAGGGAAGGAATCCAGCTGAGCTGGGAAAACCCCGATCTGGGCAAGGCCGCGCCAAATCACAGCTTCGAACAGTATGCAGATACGTACATACTTACAGATATACCCACGCCATCACACTGGCATTGAATTACTTGATTTCTACTTCATATTTTTCGAACTTTGAGTCAGGTCTTTCAGTTTCACAGTTCGTTCGAGATCGAAAATCTCTAGCGAGAAACAGTCTTGAGAGAAGAGAATTAATTTCAACAATTTTACAAGAGGAAATACTGATTCTTGTCATTGAGCAAAGAGATGTTTGACCCAGTACAAAACTGACCGCTCAGACAGTAACTCCTTGGTATATAATGTCAAGCCAAGACAAAACGAACAAAATGAACCGGGAAAGCAGAATTCAAAAACGGCACAACTCTCTCGAGCAGGTGATAAATCTAAGTGACCATTTCTTAGCAGACACTTTGCTATAAAATAACTCCACTCTCAGCTAAAGATATAATTTCTGCATCCACAGTACCCTACCGCAATAAAATTGCTACAGTAAGTTCCAGTGACCGGTGCACACCATTCTGTTGTCTGGTGCTCTCGTTGTAAAACTCCTCCGTGAATCGGGACAAACACGACAAAACACAGTCCAAAAAAACGAAATCTGACTTGAAACAAATGTCTTTCCAACAACAAACTCGTCGACACACCCTTGATTCTTAACAAATATACATCCCAGCAAGACATGCCAGGGCAAGACACAGACAGGGACACTTACGTCTTTGACTGATAAGATCAATGTAGAGTCAATTACTCTCTCAAACGAGTGGAAAAGATCAGACGGACTTATCTTCAGCGAAAAGGCCACCACCATCGACAAATGTATAGACACACGCGCACACATACGTGATATTTGGAAACTTTCCCAGACTACAAGTATTTGCCACAGTCAGAAAGCCAGTCGTTTGTATGCTTGCAGGCGTGTAGGTTATTAGGTCTTCGTCTCCCAAGTGGGCGTGTGAAGTGGAGTTGTAGCAAGGCTGTGGAGGCAAATACAGAGACATCGGCGCCTGAAGACTCACAACTCGTTCAATGCGTGCTCGGTAAGAGACGCTCACCAGGGCTGTCATCCTTTGGATAATTCAGTATAATGTATTGCTGTTCTCGTGTTTGCAAATGAAATATAAACCATATTCAACGAAAACCAGTTAAACTCTGCGGAATGTCTTTCGTCGGGTCTCTTTCTTGTTCCGCGTTTGAGTGATGGATGACTCATGAGATGCAGTTTCTACACATCTCTCTCAGCTGGTTTTATGGAGTAAGTCGATCTAAACTTCCAACAGCAGTGCACAATACTAGAATGGCGGCGCCCAAGAAAGAGTGTCACTGATAGTCCCAGTGCAAACAATGGCAATAAACATTCTGGTGCTGTGAAAATCAAATAAGACGATGGTCTTTCATGCTCGCTAGCAAACCAATCAAAACCCCGTAAACGGGGTCAAGTGTATTTTCAGGTTAATCGCAGGCAACAAGGGCCTATATTTCTTTTTGCGTTTTCTAGGTCAGCGTGTTTGCGGGTGCTTGCTTGCTTGTCTGGTTCAAGTTCAGTGTTGCTTTACGTCTACAGAGACCATAAGGACTTTTAGGGACGGGGAGCCCAGGACGGCCACCTCGACTTTCACACTGCTCCAGAGCTCTGCCATGTCTGGTTTCATGCCAAGGTTCATTTGTGTGTTACTGGCTCTTCCGAGTTTTGGTTTTGGGTTGGTTAAACTTGTTTTGCCGAGATCCCAGGAGGTAGGGGAATAGGAAGACTATACCTATCGCTACACCGTCACCGCCAGAATGACTCCTGCATTAAGATGGGCAGCGATGAGAGCCATTTTAATGTTTCATCAACTGTGAGGGGCAACATCACACAGACAGTGTCCACAGACCACAACTTTTGAAGAGAGAGGAAAACCGAAGCGGAATGGAACTGAGGTCCTACTGCTTACCAGCCCAACACCTTACCGCGAGGCCAAACCTTCTGTTGCGGGTGTTTTAAACGGCGTGTTTTGTTGGGCCCGCGGTGAAAGGGCCACCACCACCACCACCACCACCACCACCACCAAACGACCAACGCGGTGACAGCACTACAACCGCTTTGGCAAAACGAGACACGTCGACTTGAGTATGGATGCCATTATTGGCTCGTGGGAAGACTGGTGGATACAGAATGATTCGAGGTGGAGGGCGGGGGGTTCGAGCAAAAGTCAGACATAGGGTAAACCGTGTCTGGTCGTCAGCGGGTGACCTCAGTGTCAGTTTCTGGGGCACTGTTTGCCCCAGTGGTCAAGATGCGGACATTCGCTGTCCAGTCTCGAATTTAACATAAATTATTATTTCATTCTTCTGTCTGACGATACTGTGTCAGGAAGCAAAGAGACAAGAACTGGAAGCAGGTGTTGAGTTCATATCAGACTGTATCAGCCACGCCATTATTTCCGCCACCCCGCTCAACAGCATGGACACTATAGTGACCGCTTTTGTTCACCGCCCCTCGGACCTCTGCCTTTTTTCTGCTTCTTCACCCCCACCCCCTCCCCTCATTCCCCACCCCACCCCCGCCCCATACACACCCACCTAACTTGAACGTGTGAAAGGGACTGAGCTTTTCAGCGTCCGCATCAAAAGCGCATTGTGATCAATCTCTCTTCACCCGTCCAGCGCTCTCTGTATACCCCCAACGCAGAGCTACCCGGGTCCCCTTTAAACCCCATTTGGAACAGAGCTGATCTTCCTGGGGTACTTCACACCTTCGCGGCTCTCTCCTGATTCTCAACACGGGTACCGCTTCTAGCCCTACTTAACCCGGTTAAACACCTACCCCTGTAACGTGTGAACATCCCCGTGTATTCAGTTCTTGACCTACACCGGACTGAAGTACGCGGGTAATGGGTGGGCTGGAGCCAGAGCCAGACCCATAGAGCTTGACTGGATACTCGTCTGGGATGACGACCGTCTGGAGTTACACTTAGCAGCGACCACCTATTGTAGCTGAGGGACATTAACCCAACAAAGACGAACTGGGCACTCGAGTGGAAAGGGGAACTATGAGATATCGGAACCAGAGAAAGAAGATATACGTCTACATTTCTATGGTTACCGTCCGCAGGACTGAAGCTGGGATCGGGAGCAACAGTCTATTGTAGCCAGAGGACATTAAGCCGACCTTGAGATCGCATACCCGTATATATGTTACTCAAAAGACGGGTGTCAGTGGTAGCAACTGAGCTGACAATCGTCTTCTGACGTCTAGACTACTAAAACGTAGCCTGCAGTTGTAAGTAAGGCACCCAGTGACGTGACCGGATCAACATACTAAGCCCCAACAATGAAGCACCAGACAAAGCCCGCCGGGCAAGACGCCACAGCTTGAACCTTACTCCTTAGTCTTCACAATGTCAGTGAACTCATCGCCGCCGACCACCGTTCTTTTAAGACCATTTCAAGTTTTTTGTGTAGTTTTTTTTTTCTCGCCCTGATATAACCTTAGTGGTTGACTAGGAGTAAAACATTAAGTTACTTACTTGTTTAGTTTTTCAATTGTCGTATTCGTTTCGCCAGAGCTTTTGCATAAAGCCAGATTCTCTGATATTTCTCGTTCCCAAATCACTTTCTACGTACGTCCCATGATATATGACTTTTGTCTTATAAGTTCAAAGAACGGTGTTTCACAATGGTACCTCAGGTGAGGGGTGGTGGGGTGGTACCTGTGCGTTTACCTGTCATGTAAAACCGGCACTGTTTTTTCAGCGACGTTGTAGCTAGCAATGAAGGCAAACCCACCCGCAGAAACAGCCCGTCAAGAACAACAATGTTCGAACACAAAACAGGAAGTTGAAGTTCGCCCAAGAAAAAGCCAGAAAAGGCAAACACGCATGTCCAAGATCCAGTTGCTGGAGGTTTCAATTTGTTTTTGCAGTAGCCACGGGATGACCACCACGAGACTTTGAACGCGCAGGAAAATCTCGTGCCCTGTGTTGACTTTTCAGTCGCTTTGCGGACGGTGGGGTTTGCCCAAATGAGCGGCGGCATACACACGGCCGGCAGACAGGCCAAGAGAAACAACAGTTGCCCCTCTGATGGCCAAAGTCGTGGATGTGGTTTCGACGGTGGAGATACGCGTCTGTCGGCGCGAGGCCGGCTGAACAAAGAAAACACCTGCAAAGTCAGGGGGGAGGGGGGGGGAGGAGGGGAAGAGGAGGTGGGGGCGCTGATACCGTGATCCACGCCACGCCTGAGTTTCTGGCGTCTTCATGCCTTCAGGCTGGATAGCTGGAAGACGGCAGATCTTCCTCTATTAGAGCAGGTTCAGGCCGTTGTACATTGCTGGATACCAACGTTTCGTCAAGATCCAGTAATTGCCACCGGAATTCACCATCTGCTGAAGCATGCTCGTTCTCTGAAGGTCGGATGCATTGAAAGCGAAGGTCTAATAGTTTGACTTGCTTGTCTGAATCGAGGGAAACGAAGCGTGGTCTGCTTGAAACGGACCGAGGTAAACGAAGCGTAGCGAAGTCCACCAAACCGTCGCCAACGGCAGAGGAAAGAGGTAATTAACTGACTCGTTGCCGACTGCTGCTCTGATTGACTGACTAACTGACCCACGTCATGGGGATCTTTTTACCTTCTCCCCTCCACCCCTTGCCCATCCCCAAAGACAGGCAGAGAGAGAGAGAGAGAGACTATTTCGCGTAACATTCAGCTATGGCTTTGGAAGGAATGGTGTGTCTCAATGAATGAGACTGACTTTTTTTTACGCCCAGTCAACCATGACGGTTGTATCAGGGCAAAAGAAATAGAACGTTTCAAGACTCTGCAAATGGAATAAAGACGCTGCAAATGGAAAAGCATAATAATAATGACGACCATTTCCAAAGCGCAAATTCTGTAAAAGCGCTGAGAGCTTTACAAAGAACATGATGGGAGGCCAGGGAGGGAGTGGGCTAACGTACATGTAGAAAAATCAAACAAAGGGGCCCATATGCCGGGGAATTTCCTCCTACTCCTCCTTCTTCCTCCTCCTCCGAGTCCAGGGAGGGAGTGGGTTAATGTGCATGTACAAAAATCAAACAAAGGGGCCCATGTGCCGGGGAATTTCCTCCTACTCCTCCTTCAAGTCCAGGGAGAGAGTGGGTTAATGTGCATGTACAAAAATCAAACAAAGGGGCTCATATGCCGGGGAATTTCCTCCTCATCCTTCCTCCTCCTCCTCCTCCTCCAAGTCTACGCTTACCAGGCAAAGGGGCAACAGCAATACAGCAGTCCCCCAGCACGGCACGATGAGAGGGAAAGTCAAGCTTGCGCAGCGTTAGGGCGCCCTCTGCCGGCGTGTTGTCTGGGCAAATCCGGGCATTGTGGCCGACGTTAGCGCCGTCCACCGAGCACACAGAGGCCCGCTCAAGGCCGCTCGCTTCCTAGCTTGCTGCTTCCATTGCCCATGATATGAGAACGGCAAACAGTCGCCCCCGGCTGCTGGCTGCCCGCGTCAGCTGGACACAGTGCTGCTGCTGACCAACCCAATCTCCAAGCACTGGTTTACGACATCCTTCCTTCAACCACTGCCGTATTTAGTTACGCCATAGGGTCCAGAAAACTGTCAGCTAACGAGCAGTTTTTGTTGGTGCTCAAACAGTGGTAAGTTTGTTACAAGCAACTCAAATTATATCAGACGTTTGTTTTATAACTGACCATGTTGCTTACGCCAGCATAAATAAAACCACAATCGTTTGAATCGAGACAGAACTCTTTTCTTTACCCGGGGTGGATGCGTCTCATGTTTACGTGCGTGCTTTGGCGCTAGGTTGCTTCTACAATCATATTAGTACCGGAACCTTTCGGAGGGCGCTGACCGCGTCGCTGGACAGCTGCGCGGAGATAAAGAGTGCCCCTTCAGTGGCGTATCTAAATCTGGCAGAGTTTGGAGGAAGGTGCCGGAAAGCGGTGCTCGGAGTGTGCGGCAAACAGTCACCCTCTGCTGGCTGCCCCGCGTCAGCTGGACACAGTGCTGCTGCTGCTGCTGCTGCTGCTGACCAGCCAACCCTCCTTTCTTTCTCTTGCAGCCTCCTCCTCCTCAGTGTCCTTAGCGGAGATAGCTCATTGGCAGAGCGTAGATTATTATTATTATTATATACCTATCACTACACTGTCACCACCAGAATGACTCCAGCATCAAGACGGGCAGCGACGAGAACCATTGCAGTAAGCAGCGTTTTCACCCCACGGTGGGTACCGCGGACGCAGAAATTAGGGTCCCCCTGGGAGAGTGTGATCTGGTTTGGCCTAGTGGCAGGGCATTACGCTGAAAAGCAGACGGTCGTCGGTTCGGTTCTCCAGTTCGACTCTCCTTTGTCTTGAAAAGTTGTGGTTGTGGACACTGCCTTGTGACTTAGCCGTGCTGTAAGGAATAACTGCTTTTGTAACATTAATTCCCGCCTTCCAGGCTCATTCAACTCCATTTTATACTCCATAAACATTTGGATCCCTTGGGGCAGATTCGGGTTACCTAACCCGCGTAAGGCCCAGCAGACCCAGTTTCCATGTGTCCAAACAATGGTACTATGGTTGCCGGTGCGTTTGATTTTCAATGTGGACGCAGAGTAGAACAGATCTAGGAAAACGTACTCACCAGTGTGACGAAGCACAAGGAAACAATAGTACACGAGCGCTTTCGACAAAAATTGTGCACGCAGGTTACGATGTCTGCGAGTACTTGGGGGGGCGGGGGGGGGGGCTGTACGATACCGAAAGCTGAGAGTCAGCACTGAAAGTTGATTCAGGAAGAGAGGTGGGGGAGGGGGGGGGACCCCTGTCGCAGTGACGTGTAAGGCACCTACGTCAGTATTGCGCCTGGCATTTCGGTCCGACGAGCTATGTTCAAGACAACCAACTGAGCTAGGTTCCATTCCTACTCCTGCGCACCCCCTCCCCCCTCCCCCCAGATCTTCTTCAAAGATAAATGATAAACGAGTCATAAAGTGAATTAGACTATTGGTTGTGATCAGTCGATAAACCGCGTTAAGAACTGTTACGGCCTTCGTGGTTCAACGCTAAACATTACTTATCCAAGATTTCAGAGTATCGTCGAAGACTGAAAACGAACAGAGGACTAAAGCTGCTCGCTGCAAGATGATCGTCCACCTTCTACCCCACCCCTGCCCCCTCCACCCCTACCCCCTCCACCCCACCCCTCACACACACACACACCAAACCACTCACCCACACCCACACCCACACTTGCACACACACACACACACACACACACACACACACACACACACACACACACACACACACACACACACCCAACCCACACAAGCTCTCCCTCGCCAGTACAGCCAGCCCGTGTGGCTCACACAGAAAACGAACCTATGTACAGAGTTGTCGTTTCCGAACCAATAAAAGCTCAATCAAGACAGCGGAGTGACATTGGAAAACATTTGCCACAATACATTGCGCAAATGGCCGGTCGGGCGCGCACCAGCCAATGGCCTAGAACCAATATTTGTCCATACATGAGCCGGCGGGACCTCTGAAGTTTGTGTTGGCCGCTCCGAGGTACGCAGAAGTGAATGGCGAGACGAGGTTCGTGCCGTACGAGAACATACTTCCGGTCAACAAGGAGGTCTGGTCATACTCAAAACATGGCGGTCCCACGCAAGACAAATTCGTTACAATAGCGGAGTGACCGTGTTTTTGGCTGAAAGTCAGATCAGACGGCGTGGGGGAGTTCTGCTTGGAATATTCCTTTTTTTCTTTTTTCTTTTTGTGCCTACCCTTTGTTTTTGACCCCCAAATCAGCACGTTCCACTTCCGCCTACTGCGTCTTTTTCCATTTGGCCTATGGCAACAGTGTCAGAGAGAGAGAGACAGACAGACAGACAGAGACAGAGGGAGGGAGGGAAGAAGAGGGATATGAACACAACTAACTAATGAAATCTACAATAACAACAAAGAGAACTCAAAGATTTGGGGTTTTGTTTCTTTGTTTTGTTTTGTTTGCTTTGTTGTTTTGTTCTGTTTCTGTTTTTCGTTTGTTTGAGTAACTCCATTGGCATACATGGACACATTTACCTACTGAAATCCTTAACTAGAAGGGAGAAAAATCAAGAGTAGCATTCCAGAAGTGGACTTTTAAAGATGGGGAGTAGGGAGGCCAGGGAATATCCCTAGAAAGAAAGAAACGAGACAGAAAAGAATAAGGAAAATAGCAACATCAACAACAAATGAAACGCTACAAGTATTGCAAGTAACAACATCAACAACAAAAGACGTACACTCTCACACAACAACCACCGAACGTAACGACACCAACAACAAAACACAACAGCAACAACTATCGTATGTATGTGAGAGTGAGAGAAGAGTCTATAAATAGACACTGACCTTGAACTTGTCCAGCACTTGCAGTGCACGTGCGTATCCATCCTTGGAGTAGACGGAAATGGCTGCCAGGATTTCGAACACCTGCTTCTTGACCGCCACGTTGGGGCTGCCCAGAGCTGCAACAGTGATATTGACAGGTAAGCGACCATAACCATTAGGCACTAGACTGACGGAGCGATTAGCTTTGGTTTGGTTTAACTCGCCTAACGCCGAGTTGTCTCCGAAGAGTCACTGGCGGGGACCGAGATCCTAGGAGATGGGGGAAGGTGGAGACTGTACCTGACGCTACACTGTCACCACCAGAATGACTCCTGCATCAAGATGGGCAGCAATGAAGCAATTTTAATGTTCGTTTCATTCATTGTGAAGGGCAAAGACACAAAGAATGTGTCCATAAAATCACAGCTTTCGAAGAGGGCCGATGCGGAATGGAACCGAGGTCCTCCTGTTTACCTTAGCGTTAGAATCAACAGACAAAGGAGTTAATTACGCTCAAAATACGTAACACATGTACAACAACAGAGACCTGAAACGCCTACGGTAACTCTAACCTGGCATGCGTGTAAACACAAGGTACATAAAACTACATCAGAGGTACATTCGTAGCGCTAGGCCAACCCGGCTCACTTGAGCGGTTATTTATTGCGAGTGACTCATCTCGGTCTGAGCTCTAAGTAAGCGCTGTTGCAATATGTTTGTTGCTGCTAACGGGGACTAACACACATGCAGTTTGGTGCCTGATCAGTATGCCCCCACTACGCTTATTCTTCTGTAATCAAATGAACGACAGTTATGAATTTTAAATAAAAACCCGCGAAAGTTATCAGCAATTACCATACATACACCGAACGCTGTAAGACATAAAACTGTCATCCAACTCAAAGGTCACAAGGTTACATTTACAAAAGCATATTGCTTTTGCGCTTCCTCTGCTTGTTGTTTGCTGAATTTATTATGTTTACGAGATGCATGAATAAACTTTGTTTAAACCGAAGGTTGCAAGGCATCTACCTGGGAACGGCCTATGTGGCAACCATCTAAGGTACGTTATCGCGTACAGGAATGGCAAGAGTTACAGCCCTTTACGGCTTCTATAGTTACAGCTGGATAAATGGAAGTAAAACTTGATACCATACGCACATTTATCTGCGGAATGCAGGAGTCCAACAACTCAAACACTTTTGCGATACAACGTTTACGGCGTTAGTCTTTCCTTTTTGCTCAGTAAAGCTGAACAGGTGAGTCAACACTGAGCGGCACTATCAGTACTTTATGCGAAAAGTTAAGCGATTTTCATGGCTGAGGACACTCAAACCACGATTAATACGCTGCGCTGTGGCAAATCACCAATGTGTTAATACTGCTGAGAAAAAACAAATGGTGACAACGATACTCCATGCGGTTTCACAAGCTTGCATGAATTCGTTTTAATTTCGGAACCTACCCCACACACACACACAAATGCTCCCCCACACACACACACACACGAGACGATAATTGTGACACGGCCATCGTTAGTGGTAACCAGAAACACCGAAACAAACACCGCAGTCAGTAGATCTTTCACAGGGTCAGCCAAAGAACGGCAATTGTATGCTGAGATTTGTTTTCGGTCAAGGCGACACTACCTACATAGTGGCACACTTGTAGAGTACCACAGTCCGGACTGTATTTTATTTGTCACAGGCAGTATATGTGTTTTGGAAACCTGACTTTGTTTTAACGATTTTGAACAATTGTCAAATGACAATAATTATAATAAAAAGCTTTTGTACCGAAACGTCGCAACTATTTAATTAAAATCAAGTTTCATTCTGAGTCATTGTGAGTGAGAGAGAGAGAGAGAGAGAGAGAGAGAGAGAGAGAGAGAGAGAGAGAGAGAGAGAGAGAGAAAGAGAGACAGAGAGACAGAGAGACAGAGAGAGACAGAGACAGAGACAGACAGAGACAGAGAGACAGACAGAGACAGAGAGATAGAGAGACAGACACAGACACACGAGAGAAGAGACAGAGACAGAGCAGAGACACAGACATACAGACAGAGTTTACGCACGCGCTCCGGTGTGTGTCTTTTGGTAAAACACATTTCTACCTTTTGTAACTAGCTTATTCTTCGCACTGCTGTAGCAACGGCCCACTCCACTCAATGGAAGTCGAACGCAAAAAAAAGTTCATAACTAAATTAAACAAACACCCGTCTCCCGCTTGGACATTCAGCCGCCTACTCCCCCATAGAGACCGTCATAGGCGGTCTTGTTTTGGCCAAAACGGCCTCACATACCCACACGGGTATAAAGACAAGACCAACGGCAGATTAAAGACTGCCCTTTTGTCGACCCCGTATTGAAAAGCGACACATGACTCTCCATATCAAACTGTCATGTGAGTGTATAATAAACGCGTTGTTTGCCTAATACTCAGTGTATAATAAAATGCGTTGTTTGCCTAATACTCAGTGTATAATAAAATGCGTTGTGTTCCTAATACTCAGTCTATAATAAAATGCCTAATACTCAACGAAGGCCCAGCCCATCCATCATTGGCATGTTTTTTGGGTCAGAGCGGACCTTTCGTCGGGTTCGCCCACGTCATAGCGATGACAGACGATAGGAATTAAGCCTGGCTAAAAGGCCAGGGAGTCAACGAACACGTGTTTGCTCTGTCGGCTTAATTCCTTTAGGGCCTTCTTTGATTTGGAGGATTTAGTCGTGTTTTGTGCCAGCCTGCGACACGATCAGATTTCACAGACAGAGAGAGAGAGAGAGAGGGGACAGTTTAAATAACACCTCGTTTTTTTCTCTCCAGAGAGTTCTCTCTCTCTCTCTCTCTCTCTCTCTCTCTCTCTCTCTCTCTCTCTCTCTCTCCTCATCATTAGCTTAGCAAGGACTAGTTGTTAGACAGGTTTTTGACTGAACCTAAACTACAATCTTTGTAAAATAAAGTTTTCGAGTTCGGGTTCGAGTTCTCTCTCTGTCTCTGTCCCCCCCCCTCTCTCTCTCTCTGTCCTCCCCTCCCTCTCTGTCTCTCCCCCCTCTCTCCCTGTCTCTGTCCCCCCCTCTCTCTCTCTCTCTCTGTCCCCCTCTCTCTCTGTCTCTCCCCTCTCTGTGTGTCTCTGTCCCCCTCTCTCTGTGTGTCTCTGTCCCCCTCTCTCTCTGTCTCTCCCCCCTCTCTCTGTGTCTCTGTCCCCCCTCTCTCTGTGTCTCTGTCCCCCCTCTCTCTGTGTCTCTGTCCCTCTGTGTGTGTGTGTCTCTTTCCCCCTCTCTTTCTGTCTCCGTCCCCCTCTCTCTGTGTCCCCCTCTCTCTCTCTGTCTCTCCCCCCTCTCTCTCTGTGTCTCTCCCCCCTCTCTCTTTGTCTCTGTCCCCCTCTCTATGTGTGTCTCTGTCCCTCTCTCTCTCTCTCTCTGTCTCTCCCCCCTCTCTCTCTTCTTGCGAGGAACAGTGGAATTTTGCCAGCACAGTTATGTACGTTTGAAGGGACTTATTTCCAACAATTTATCGCAGCGGCACGAAACGCTTCGCCGCCATCATGGCCTTGGTTTGACGTCTTAGAGCTTGAGATGGGGAAAGAGTGGGTGAAAGGGAACTGTCTCGGAGCCGAGGCAGACTTGATGAATGACAACGAGTATAACTGTCACCGAGTGTGACGAAACACGTCAAAGCATTCTGAATAGTCACAGCGACAGGTCTACCAGACAGTCAGACACCTTTTGACCTTGATCAGCGGGTTCCCTCAGCCTACTTGACCTTGATTATCGGACGAAACGCCCTGCTTCACTTTGATCGTCGGGTGACACCCCCTACTTGACCCGGATCTTCGGAGACGTCATCTTACTTAGTCTTGACCTTGATCACCTGGTGACAGTCCTGCCCTACTTGACCTTGATCACAAGATGACACCCCCATACTTGACCTTGATCATAAGGTGACACTCCCTATTGACCTTGGTCATCGTGTGACGTTACCCAGCTCGGCAGTTTGATCATCGGTCATTAACATAAGGACGATTCGCAAGAAGAACAAGAAGAAAACGAAAAGAAGAAGAAAAACGAGAGAAGATGATGGTGACGTCGATGATGATGATGATGATAAAAAAAGTACACGTATGGACAGAAAAGAAAAAAGAGAGAGAAGATGATGATGATGATAAAAAAAAAAAAAAAGTACACGTATGGACAGAGAAGAGAGGAGGTTCAGGGTCGGGATGTGAGATGGTTTTTGCTCCTGTTGACCTGATTAGAGTGTTATGCAGATTGCTGTATTTTTCTTTGTGAAATCGCACCTAGGCTTCTCTTCCCCGAGGTATGCCCTTTGCATTAATTCAACCGCAATTCAACCGGTTTCTAAATCAGGTGAATTTAAACTCCAGTGCATACCTTTCAACTCTTACACATGACGAAAATCCTCTGAATTGTTCTTGATAAACTCGGCGATAAGTTTTTTGTTTTTTATTCAACGTTTTCGTCACTGGAATATTTCGTGACTGCATGAATATTAGGTGGCCGCGCAGACAAAATGAACGCCCCTCGGGGCGAAGTTTGTACGTGTAGTTCTGCGCAGTTCGCATCGTTTGACATTACCACTGAAAATAGCGCTTTATGCCCCCAAGTTATGAGCAAATGCAGTCACAGACAAAAAGCGTGCGTTAAAATAGATGAACGAACGATAATTATTGATAATTATTGTTAACCCTATGAGAATGGGCAGTTGGCCTTAAATCAGTAAATAATTGTCATTGTCGTTCTCTGTCTCTGTCTGTCTCTGTTTGTCTCTGTCTGTCTTGTTTGTCTGTCTGTCTGTCTGTCTGTCTGTCTCTCTCTCTCTGTCTCTGTCTGTCTGTCTGTCTGTCTCTGTCTCTGTCTCTCTCTCTCTCTCTCTCTTAGATGCTTCAGTATGCTTTTGCTTTTATGACTAATTTCTGATTCGTTGTCCTAAACATGCTTATGAACTGATATCGTATATATTTGCGTATGTTTGAAATCTATGTGTATGTGTAGTATCAACAGAATTAGTCCCTGCTGGGTGAGGGGTGGATGTAAAAATACCCTCTGTCCACTTCACTACCCTCGTAAAATAAAGCTTAGTCATTCATTCATTCTTTTCTCTTTCCTCTTCTTTCTTTCACCCTTTCTTTCTCTCCTTCTCGCTTACTAGTCGTTCACTGAAAGAACCGGCTGTTGAGATTATACAGTAGTCAGCAATTTCGCGTCCGTTCTGCCTTTGAATTAACACTACACAGGAAGCAGACAGCTGCGCAGGTATTTGTCCCCGGAAATGAACCAGAATTTTCTGTGTGTGCAGCGATCACCGATGTAATCATACAACGTTAATTGCACGGCGGAGTCGAGGGAAAGCCGAAGCAGATTTGGCCACTGTGTGTACAGCGGCAAAGGGTGCAATCATGCAAAGCAAACTGCAGCGGCCGGGGTTGAAGGCTGGGTCAAACATACCCCGGGTCCTCCGATTCAAAGTTCTCTAGCTGCGGCGACGGGAAAGTTCTGTGCAGTGTATGATGACATGATATCCAAAACCTCCGCCTGAGACTGTCCGACTTTAATTTTTTTTTTTTAAACTCGAATTCAGTGTCTGCAAAGAGAGGCAAGTATCCGGGTTTTGACTGAGCGTTAACAAAAACACTACTTATTTAGCCAACACACACACACACACACACACACACACACACACACACACACACGTCCAACGAACGCACAACATGTTGTAGCTATAAAGCCCCCGCGCTTCGCTCCTGAAGCTGAGGATACAGTCCTGACACAGTCAGTAAGGTTTTCGGCAAGAAGGGAAAGGCTGAACGAACACAGAGCTGGCTGCCAACATGAAAGGTGCTATACATGACTGTGCCAACGTCAATCTGGCTACAAAAAAGAAAGAAAAGGAAAGAAAGAAAGAAAGAAAGAAAGAAAGAAAGAAAGAAAAGAGAAGAAAAGAGAGACAATACTTTCGTCTAGTGGACATAGTCGGCAAAGTATTGCATAAGTTTGAGGTACACAGGCCATTCTTCAATTGAAACCAGACTGAAGATTCCTTTTTTCATAAAAACAATGGGCTATTTCATGTGAGAAATAACTTGGGGATGGGGGGAAGGGGGCGGTGGGGGGGGGGGGGTGCAATAACTAGACATGTCTCAGGAACCTGGATTCGTTCCTACAGCCACGACAAGAGCTTGACAGTGCGAGTCTGCTTCAATTAGATTCAGCAAGACAGGAGAGCCAAGTTATGAGCAGTGAACGCCAGCACTAAAACTGCCATCTGCGTCCAGGGGAGCTGTCGGTTTCACGACAAACTTCACAGACAGACACCAAATGCCTGACGCACTAATGATTTCGTGAGTCAGAACCAGTCAAATTCCAACCAACGAACGGACAAGGTGCAAGCAAACACGGGTCTTTTCAGTCTCCTCACAGTTTCTTGCTAATCTTAACTGCCGTCTACAGGTCTCATGATTCTCTGATCTTGTTTCGGGTTGCAGTTTAATAAACTCTGAAAGAATCTCACACAGTCTTGAGTTTTCGCCGAAACAAAACACAAGAAACACTCAACGAGGAACACACACATTCCAGACATCTGCCAACCCCTATCTGGTTTCATTCCCTGTTAAAACTGTTTCGGTTGACGACCTGGAGCGGCATAAGCGGGTAAAGACCACTTGAGAATTAATGAGTTGTTAACGACAACCACCAGCGATGTAGCGATGCATCAACGAAAGCATTTAGCAGAAGAATCCGGCGTGATTCTACCGTGATCAGGCCTTGTGAACTCACTTGACGTTCGCGAACGTTCGTTCGTTTGTTTGTTTGTTTAAATCAGCCAGAGCCACCTCCCTTTTGAGAATTTCGAACCTCCGTGGGATCTTAAACTTGCGCAAACGATGAGTGCGCTAAACCATATGATACTATGCGCCCCCCCCGCCCCCCCCTTTTAAACCTGTACCGACCCCGACCCCTGGCTACACCCTTACTATACCCTTTCCACCCCATCTTGAAACCCTTAGCCCACCCTTACTACCCTTTCCACACTCTCCCCTTAAAGCATTACCCCCCCCCCCCACAAAAAAAAAAATATATATATATATAAAAATGAAGAAGAAAGAACCCACCCTTATACAATACAATAATAGTTTATTAATCCTTAAAAAGGAAATTCAGTTATGTTCCCTTCTACCAACCCCCTGGTTTAAACCTTTACTGGCCGACCACAACACCTCCATATACCTGTACTCCACCTGTACTCCATCCCCTCAGCCCCTTTCCACCCGTCAACCCCCTCCCTCGCCCCCCTCCTCCCCCCCTCCAGAAAGAAGAAGAAGAAGAAGAAGAAGAAGAAGAAGAAGAAGAAGAAGAAGAAGAAGAAGAAGAACAAAACAAGAAGAAGAAGAAGAAGAACAACAACAACAACAAAAACAAAAACAAGAAGAACAAGAACAAGAACAAGAACAACAACAACAAGAACAACAACAAGAAGAAGTGGTCTGGCCAAAATCATCCTTGAACAACCCAGCAAGAGTGGGAGAATACCGCACACTACGGACACCAAGAACAGATAACCTGTCCTCTACGACACGGCCGGCAAGGAATTGCATCTGGGCGGCGAAGAAAGATGGGCAAGCATCACGCCATGACTACGCCATTATTACGTCAGCGTCATGCTCCGCTCCAGTTGTGTCAGATCCACGCAACATATCACATGCGTCAAAAGTCTCCGCTTGGGTATTAAAGGATACCAGCAGCTTCGTGTACGATGTCACGCGTGTCCAAGATATATACCTGGCAGTGACAGGAAAATCCGCCCGTCTTCACGGCCTTTGAACGTGCGGCTGGTGTCTTCTGAGTACAGGAGTATTACATCGTCAAACCGGCAGATGGCAGTGTATACGGTGACGTCTCACTTAAGCGATTTCCAGTAGAGCGAATACCAGCTGTGCGAATCAGTGAAGTGACTACCACTAGCGCAACTTGCTTGTAAAGCGATGGACGACTTCTGCCTCTGTGTGTGTGCGTGCGTGCGTGCGTGCGTGCGCGCGTGTGTGCGTGCGTGCGTGCGCGCGCGCGAGCGTGTGTGTGTGGTGTGTGTGTGTGTGTGTGTGTGTGTGTGTGTGTGTGTGTGTGTGTGCGCGCGCCCTCGCGCGTAACATAATGCCCACTTTCTGAAGTAAGAAAAAAACTAGGGCCAGGGATTTATTTTAAATGGTCTTTTTAATCTGCAAATACATAATTTAAGTTTTTGATACCTATGTAAAAAAAATAATTAACATACATAATAATCAACAGATAACAATACACAGAGAGGGTGGGTGGCTGTGGGAGCTAGCTGCTCGCTTTAGCGCGATGTCGCCAACACAGTGCGTGTCGCAGTACTGACCTCAGTCAACTGGGAATCGTTTTCGAGAAAGTCGCTTAAGTGAGAATAAAACAAGCTAATCGTGTATAACTCGTTTCGTTTAAATAGCACCGCAGCCTTTCACTCGCAGAAAGCCGATCAGAGCCGGATGTGCGTTTTCATTCACAACTTTTCCCTTCGTCTGATTCTTGAACAATAAACAGCACGATAAAGCGTAACCCAACACGGCAATAATTGGTAGGGATTACGGCGACGAAAAGTATATCACCCAATGTGTATTCACAATACCGGCGTAAGGCTCGGTAAACACCTGACTTCTGGCGGATCCCTCAGACCAGATCGGCTTATGGCCAAGCATCAGGCAATCGGCACTTTAGGCAGGTTTGATGTATCCCCTCACTGACAAACAGAGAGCCTTTTTCCCTCAGAGCATGATGTCTGGTCCATTCACTCCCATTCTCCGACAGTTCAACGAAATAGTTTGTTTCTCAGTCTTAGGCTACGGGTCTTGTTCCATTGTAAACAAGCACAGAGAGATGTGTGTACGTGTGTGTGCAACATGAGCGAATACACACTCATATATATGCACACACACCACACACACACACCACACACACACACACACACACACACACACACACACAGACACGACATCCACACACAAAACACACAAACAAATGCAAGTAACAACACCACACACACACACACACACACACACAACACACCACACACACACACACACACACACACACACACAGCAGTATACACGACACCTATGCGTGTCAACACACACACACCACACACAACACACACACACACACACACACACACACACACACAACACACGCAGCACACACAAGAGCATCGAACACACACACACCACAACACACACACACACACACACACACACACACACACACACACACCACACACACAACAGATAACACAGACCACACACACACACACACACCACACACACACACACACACACACACACTACACACAGCAAGAATACAACTGACGACCTATGCATGTAAACACACACACACACACACAAGCACACAAACACACACACACACCCTAGGGTGGAGGAGGGAATGGAAGAATGAAGAGGCTGAGTGAAATGTTTGCTAGAACATAAAGACAAAGAAATGGGAAAGCGGTGGGGCAGGGAGGGAGGGGGGGGGGGGGGTGTTAGAAGAAAAGACAGTTACGTAAGTGAGTGCAGGTTCACGAGGTGCAACGTTTGTCCGTGGCGCCATCATGCGGCGATCATCGATGACAATCGGCAAAGTCAAACACTGGAGGCACCCCGCGGCTCCGACCCGCAAAGCCGCAGGAAACATCGCTGCTGGGATTACCGCTGTGCAACGTTGTGGGCCGCTCGGTCGATTCTCCGCGCATATCGCCTATCAGTCCACGGTCCCTGGTCCCCGGGGACCGGAACTGCGTCTCTGCTGACGGCCGCAAGTCACGACACGGGGAACGTCAAGCCAACTGGAGGTAATCACGACTCCAACGGACAAGTTTCCTGTCAGGTTCAACTGCTAGCAGTTACTGTTGTTTCTGTTAGCCAGTATTTATAAAGAAGTGCTGAGGTTAATCGCAGCTCGTTGTGATGTAGCTCTGTGCACCTGATGAGGCGTTGGACGTCAGTTGATAAGTTATACTAGCTTATCGCAGCAGGTCGATTAGTCGACAATGCAAAAAGAGATGCAGGTTACAACACTGCAGACAGCTGGCCTACTATAGCGGGTCCGTTTTCGGAGGCACTGTGGAGTGGGTTGATGGTGTCAAGTTAATTCGTCTGGTAAAATACGGAAACCAAAGACTGTTCCGCTCAACTGTATCAAATAGCGTGAGCCCTTTGATTGGCTGAGTGTTGCTTTACGTCCACAGAAACCGTAGGCTTAGTAGGGACGCGAGCCCAGGACGGCCACCTCGACTTTCACACAGCTCCTGAGCTCTGGCGTGAGCCCAATTATTTCGTTCATTTTATACAAGCGTTTGCTTCACACTAAATTTCACCTGCATTCGCCAGGCAACAAACGAAAGACAGGGCACGAGTTATTAAGTTCTGGGGGTTAGAGTGAAAGTCACCATATCGATTTTTTCTTTTTAGTCTGTTAGAGGTATAACCACAAGACTGAGAATACTCCCAAAAAAAACTTAACCCCCCCCCCCCCACCCCCTTCTCCCAACCACCATAAGCCCCCGTCGACCCAGCCCACTAAAACAGCCACAACAAAACTGTGAATTCTGAATATTTTCTCAGCTTGCCGTACTGACAGCTCACGCTTAACAACGCCCCAGGTGACTGACCTCTGTAGATGTCTAAAAACACAAAGCCCCCCCCCCCCCCCCCCCCCCAAAACAAAAACAAAAAATCGTTATAAAGCATGCACTGGTGGGAATATGGCGAGCAGGACACACCAGGGTTTTGTGTGTTTTGCCCCATGGCAACAAAACAGAGGGATTATTGCTCGTGAAAACCTGCCAAACCCGCAAAACACAGGCAGCCGAGTGTTTCTCAATCTCCTTCTAATCTAAGTCCTCCCCACTGCCCGTCAACTCGGCTGCAACGACCAGAACTCTAACGGAAGGAAGCTTTGTTTTCGGATTTACCACCCTTGGGCTCGCCACAGGTCGCTCCCATCGTCGTCAAACGCCTCTTATATCATTAAAAAAAAAAAAAAAAAAAAGCAGAGGGATATTGCGGTGTGAGAATATTTTTCCCAGTGTGTCGACACAAAGCTGGCCTTGGAGGGGCAATTTTACCAGCGCCTAATGAGGGTTTTTGCTGAATACAAAACGGGAAAAGCGTTGCCTGGAGTGAAACGTTCACACGTTGAACTCTATCTACAAGAAAAACAGTGTAAACAGGCAGCTGGCGGGAACAAGGACTAAGAACAGCATTACACGTGTTCAGGTGGAGTCTTTGTCCCAACTCTCGCCAGTGAAGTTCAGTAAGGACACTGTTAAACAAGGACACTGTTCAAACTTTCGTAAACAGGGTTTATTGTCCACACTAAACAAGGACACTGTTCAAACTTTCGTGAACAGGGCTTATTGTCCACACTATACAAACATGGATCATTATCAAGTTTGCAAAAGTAATCAACGACAAACTACTGATGTGCCTACGGATCACATGTACTCCCTTTGCCCAAGGGCTACATAACTGTGTACGGATCATATCGTTATACATACGTGTGTTTTCAGCCAAATGTACCAATGCACTGATCCGTACGCTGATGTATCAACTTAGGATCAACTAGTGTGGTTATTAAAATTAGACACCGTTACATTGTTCGTTTTGTCACCAAATGTCACTTTTTATCACTGGAGGCAAGAAAACTGCTGTAGAATCTACGCATTCATGTGGTCTGTTTGGAAGAGGACTGGACCTTTATTTGCTGCCATAATTATCCCTGTACTGAATATCTAACTGAACCCCGTAACAAGACGTGCGGCGGAGGAGAAAACAACGAGAGAGAGAGAGAGAGAGAGAGGAG
This sequence comes from Alviniconcha marisindica, assembly GCA_018857735.1. Lineage (NCBI taxonomy): Eukaryota > Metazoa > Mollusca > Gastropoda > Provannidae > Alviniconcha > Alviniconcha marisindica. Next base: position 1,371,776 of record JABMCL010003074.1, on the reverse strand, counting down.
AGAGAGAGAGAGAGAGAGAGAGAGAGAGAGAGAGAGATCTTGGAACGTTAGGTCATTCGTATGAGATCACCCTAGAAAGAGTGAATGAATAAACCTTTTTCGAGGGTAGTGGAGTAGGCACAGGGTCTTTTGACATCCAGCCCTCGCCCATGAGGGAATAATTTCATTGATACTACATACACATAGATTTCACATATATATGAAAAATATAAGATATGAATTCAGTAAGCATGTTTAGGGAAAAGAAGCAGAAAATAAAAAGCAAATGCATACTCGTACATTTAAATGGGAAAGGAGAGAGAGAGGGAAAAAATCTTAATTGTAACATCCGGTCGACCGCAAAGGGGTCACTCAGACACAGAGAGAGAGAGAGAGAGAGAGAGAGAGAGAGAGAGAGAGAGAGAGAGAGGAGAGAGAGAGAGAAGAGAGAGAGAGAGAGAGAGAGATTCTAACAGTCGTGAGATACGACAGAGGGCCAGCAGGTGTAAATAGCAGGGGTATCCATCACAATTGTCTCAACTCTTTAACCTTGTTTGCCGACTGTCACAAGGTCAATCACCTGGCCCGCTGTGAAAGGGACGAAGCCGGATGGAACAAGTGTGGAGGGCAAACAAGAGCCTGTCCCCACCTGGATTATCATTCAAGACGTGCTCCAGGCTGTTGGGGCCCAGGTAATTCCACTGTCAGAACTAAAACATGCGCCTACAAGTTCTTTTTCCTCCGTCAGTCCTTTTTCTATGTTGTATTTTCACGAGGGTTTAGAGTCCGATCGGATCGTTTCACATTAAGTGACCGATCAAAGCACGTAAGCACGTGCGTGGATCAAGAACGATAACACAGCGTAACACCAGTTTGGTACCGAATCAAAACAAGTCGGAAAGGGTGGTGGAAGGGGCTGGGGCAGATTTCATCAGACAAAGACTGCAAACAGAATCTCAACCATCCCAACATATCTCATGTACTGACAGTTAATTAAACTGAAGCTGGGTCAAAGCTGTGACGATTGCAGGCAACCAACAATTCGTTTTAAAGTCTAGGCTACTGCAAGCGTTACTCCGGTTTAGGCTGTTCTGAAGTTTGAATGTGAACCATACGATTCAGTCTTTTATTCTTGGTTGTATGCAATACTGACTGTTACCTAGTAAGTAAGTAACTTGGTGTTTTACGCCCAGTCATCCAGTAAGGTTATATCAGGGCGATGATTGTTACCTAGCTGTCACTGAGTTTGTTGGCATGGTACTTAATGTCCACAGAAACCATAAGGCTTATTAGGGACGGGGAGAAGGGGATGGGGGAAGGGATACCCCCTTCCCCACCCCCTTGTCCCCGTCCCTAATAAGCCTTATGGTTTCTGTGGACATTAAGCACCATGCCAACAAACTCAGCTGGAGGTGGGGGGAGAGGGAGATTATATATACCCATCGCTACACTGTCACCACCAGAATGACTCCTGCATTAAGATGGGCATTGATGAGAACCACTTTAATGTTTCATTAATTGTGAGGGACAAAGTCACAAGACAGTGTCCACAGACCACAGCTTCTGAAGAGAAAGGAGAGCCGAAGCAGATTCGAACCGAGGTCCCTCTGTTTACCAGCCTAACGCCTTACCATTAGGCCAAACCGGCTCACAGAGTGTTGTCATGAACGCAAAAGAGAGATATATACACCTTTGCGCTGTCTGCTGTAAATGGCCACTTGGAAATCAAGTTTAATTGTTACTCGGGTCGAAAATTAACCGCCTGATTTCCCCAGGGCTGTTAAATGAAGAGACACTAAAACTTTCATCCTCCAACGGCACCTTCCACAATGAACTTTTTTTTTTTTTTAAATTTCACTCCCCAGTTCATCATAATGCCCCTGGCTTGGACGAGGTCTTAAGTAGCTCGCCGTGGCAGAGGTGTCCGAAACATCTGCATGGACAGTGCACAGAATCCGAGGTCTTCTTCAACACCCTCGGCACCACTCGGCGTGAAAAGCGGCTTTGCTAATCAGAGACCAGGCTCTTCTTCAACACGCCTCGTTGCCCCCCCCCGAAACTGGCGGCTCAAGCCTGGCGTGGCAACGACGCCCAGAAGAGGGTGTCTGCGGGGGCTGCATGGACACCCAGCTGCTGGCTCACGTGAGGCAGCAAGAAAAGCGATCAGGAAAACAAGCCTAATCTCACACATGGTTCAGGAGCTGTGTGAGAGTCGAGGTGGACGTCCTGGACTGTCCGTCCTAACGAGCCTTCTGGTTTCCGTGGACGTAAAGATTTATTGCACCGTGCTTCGGCATTGGTCACAACTTGTCCCTAATATGTCAACTGACATCTGAGGACATAAAGCATCACTTCATCAAGCCTAATCTCCGTGAAATCGCTCCTTGCTCAACCACGTGCGCGTCTGTCCCTTCCAATACTTCAAGCCGGCTCGTGGCTCAAGTCGCGTCTTCATGCGTTGAACTGTGTCTGCGTGCTCGTCCTGCCATGACCGGCATGGTTAACTGGGTGTTAAGCTTCCAGCCACTCACTTACATCAAGTGTTTCCATGCCTTAAATCCCTCTGTCTTGTCTCTGATTAACACCGGGTTGAAATGAAGTGGTAATCATTAGTTCTGCCGCCCGATTGCTGCTTCATCGTCATCTTCTTCAGTGTTGCTTCACGTCAGTCCACAGAGACCGTACGGACTATTAGGGACGGGGAACCCAGGACGTCCACCTCGACTCTCAGACAGCTCCTGAGCACTGACCGCTTTATGTAGACAGCACGCTTCATTTCTCTTGTGTCGTCTGATTGCTTCTTGCTGTTTTGGTGCATGTCTGTCTGTCACCACGCTTCTTAGACGTCTAAAAAAAATATTAAAAAATGCGGAGGTGGTCAGTGGCAATGTAGCAGGAGAAACAGATACACACAGACTGAGAACAGAATGTCGCTTTACAAGTTGTGTCTTCAAAGCCTTTGTTGGTTTCAACTAAATTTATTTCATATGTAACAATACATTAACAACTGAACAGTTGGGACGTGCCATTGTCGTTGTTGTTGCGTGTGGTGTAAGCGTGTGTGTGTGTGTAGTAAAATCCAGTGACAGTTTTGTATATTGTTGTATTTCTTTCTTTCTACTCCAGGCCAAGTCAACGAAGCAGTCTTAAGTTGAAAGCAAATCCCCACATCACCACTTTCTGACAACGGAACACTGGATGTTTCATAAACATCTTACGTCAGCGTTTTCGTTCTTGTTACGCCAAGGTCACGATGGCATTTGTGTCTCACCTGTCATAGACAGCCGTTGGCGGGAAGAATGATGGATAGCCTTTAGATATTCTTCAACTTCAACTTTTCTCGCTGAGACACACGGAAGGGTACCCCGCACAGCAATAGTGGTGTCGGTCCCTGTGGATGCGAAATAGCGAAACCAAGAGCTGGACACCTATGACTTGGTGCAAAGTGAATTTCTCTGGGTGACAGTCCATGCCGTCTGCGTCTCGTAATGAGTCCGTGCTTGCGTGCTGGTACAAATGGTTGACGACAGGGGATTTGTGGAGATACTGCTGCAGGCTTCTACACAGGTTCCTCTGCGTTGTTGTTTGTGCCTTCTGTTCTAATAGCCGCCGTGCGAGAGGAAGAACAAAGCACGTCTTGAACACTCAAGACAAATCCTGAACGACGGGAGGGATTTGCGGTGCCGTCATGGGCGGTAAAGGGTAATGACTACTTGCAGGTGTGGGAAACAGAGGTAGACACAATTCTCTTTGCTGCCAGGGTATTTCACCTCACTTCACCCCGACCCGCCCCACCCCGCCCTACACCACCCTACCCCACTCCAACCCCAAGCCATCACTTTTCAGGTTGCTGGATACTTTGGTGTGCTTCTGTCTCGTGGTCAACGTCGCTTGCAGTGGAAACGGGACAACGACACTTGTGACCTCAATGGGGTCTAACAACGCCCATCGCTAGAATGCAGGCTGGTTGGTTAAACTTGTTTGACGCCAAGTTGTCTCCCAAGAGAGGAGACTATTATACCTAACGCCACACTGTCATCACGACAACAGAGCTCAGAGGCTGTGTGAAAGTCGAGGTGGCCGCCCCGGGCTCCCCGTCCGAACGAGAATTATGGCTACTGTGGACGTAAAGCAACATTGAACCATGCTTAGGCATTGGTCGCAGTTTGTCCCTAATAAGTCAACCGACATCCGAGGACATGAAGCTCTACATCATCATCATCACCACAACAGAACTCAGGAGCTGTGTGGATGTCGAGGTGGACGTCCTGGGCTCTCGTCCCTAATAAACCTACGGTTTCTGTGGACGTAAAGCAACACTTCAACTATCACTACAGTTAATTATGCGGCTGCTTCGGGAAGGCGACAGGGGAAACGATCCCGTCTATTTTCAAGGGTTCAACTACACGCAGAAGCTGAAAAAAGAAGTAAGTAAAGTGGGAACCAGCCAGCAATACCGCATGACCGTGTCGACTGCACATGCTTGCGAACAATGCGCACGGTACGATGAGACCGTGACGAAAGTGAGATGAAATGTAAGGACAGACTGTCACACGGTATCACCGTCGTGTCTGTACAGAGGGTCACGCTGATGGGAGCGTGGGAGTAAATCACCTCGCCATGATCACTGCCATTCATTTTCGTCACATCACAAGAGTCAACACTGGTAGTTACGGAACGACACTGTACACACACACACACACACACACACACACACACACACACACACACACACACACACACACACACACACACGCGCACACACACGCGCACACACACACACACACACACACACACACACACGCGTCGCGCACGCGCACACACACACACATGCGCACTCTGTCTATGTCTGTCTGTCTGTCTGTCTGTCTGTCTGTCTGTCTCTCTCTCTCTCTCTCTCACACACACACACACACACACACACACACACACACACACACACTCTCTCTCTCTCTCTCTCTCTCTCTCTCTCCCTCTCTCTCTCTCTCTCTCTGACACGAACAGGTATTACAGGGAGAGAAAACACCCAAGCATCGTCTTGCCACACCCAAAGACCAGCTCCGCTACAGCTATCTGTTGTCTACAGTCCCAAAGAGGCAGACCAGAGCTGTCTCTTCCCTCTCGGCGGCTTGCTGGGCAGACTGACCAAGTTGATTAACTCACACGCACGGTGAACCGATTACACGATGAGTTAGCGAAAGGGGGCGGCGGGGCGGACACAGCAGTACAGTACACCGGCTGCCTAACACGATTCTGCAGAGCTCAGGAGCTGTGTGAAAGTCGACGTGGCCGTCCTGGGCTCCCCGTCCCTAACAGTCCCTACGGACTCTGTGGACGTAAAGTAGAACATTGAATTCGATATAAGTTCAGAATTCAGGAGCTGTATGAAAGTCGAGGTCGACGTCCCTAATAAGCTTGGTGGTTTCTGTGGACGTAAAGCAACATTGAAACAGAAAGAGAGAGAGAGAGAGAGAGAGAGAGAGAGAGAGAGAGAGAGAGAGAGAGAGAGAGAGAGAGAGAGAGAGAGACGAACGAACGAACGAACGAATTTTTTATTAACGAGGGTAAAGGAATAAGTACAATATACTTTTTTCATCCAGCCCTCGGGCAAAAACAAAAAACAACAACAACAAAAATAAAATAATTATAAACTCCAAAATTCATATTAACTATTGAGAGAGAGAGAGAGAGAGAGAGGAGAGAGAGAGAGAGAGAGAGAGAGAGAGAGAGAGAGAGAGAGAGAGAGGATTTCGCATAGTCAAGGAGCTGTGTGAAAGTCGAGGTGGCCGACCAGCCGCGTGCATCTCGCCAGAACGGTGAAGGCAAAATGGCGTTCAAGTTCAATGTTGCTTAACGTCCCTGATAGTCCTTATGGTCTCCGTGGACGTAAAGCAACACTGAACTTGAACACCATTTTGCCTTCACCGTTCTGACGAGGTGCACGCGGCTGGGGGCGGAACGATTCTGTCTCTGCCCAGCTTGAACTGTCTCCGTCTCAGGTGGGCAGGTACAGAAGACAGGGTCCACCACACATCCGTTGATAACTACATTCACAACGATCAGGATTTTTCAGATGCGTGCCGCGACATACAGCGCCAAAAGGTCTCTCTAGTCTTGTTGATGGGAAAAAAACCTGAGGCTGAGGCAGAGGATAATCATGGCCATGATGTCCTGACAATGATGGCGGTTGTGGTGATCGATGATGACAGTGATGATCATGATGACGAAAATACTAGGGGAACAGTATAGCAGTAGAGACAGAAACGATGCGCAAATAGGCACATGGTAAAAAAAAAAAACGACTTCTACAAGCTACACACACAACAACGAAACGCACACGCACACACACACGCACACACACACACACACACACACACACACACACACACACACACACACACACACACACACACACCACTAATAAACCAAACGAACAAGCCAGGACCTGAAGAGCCTGACAGCAAAACGATTCCGGCCTACCTTTCTCACCAACCTGTCAATTTTCTTCAGCATATCACCACATGAACAGATCAAGAGCTGGAATACATCAAAGCCTTTCTAACAACCGTGTACTATTACACTATATAAGTCCACTTTTTTTTTTTTAAACACATGACTCATTGGATCCAATAAAGAAGGCCAGCTTGGAGCGTTGCCGCTGACAGTAAAATACAACACAACCAGCTCACTCTTGAGGAAAAACCACCTACATAAGCTGTGAACGTGGCCCGTATTTCTTTGTCGTGAAATTACTTTATCGGGATCAGGCGACTCTAAAACACAATCATGTGTCCGCCAAGCATTTTCCTTTGAGATCGGCTCTCTTCTCACTTCGACGAGAAGTGAAACACACCAGGTTTGTACGCGTCATGTGACATATTTCGTTATATCGTGGTATTTATCACTAGTCGTTGTGGTGGTACTGGGAATTGGTGTCAACAAAACAGCTCCATAAACGGAGCCATATTGCTCTGTTTTTCCCCGAGTATGTGTAGGCTGTATGCACGAGCACAGACTTCCTTTTGTTACCTTATTGTCTGTCTTATTGTTTCTTCTTTCGCTACAGCCATCTTTCCGTCAGTCCAAATGTTCCTTTTACGACGTGTGTGTGTGTGTGTGTGTGTGTGTGTGTGTGTGTGTGTGTGTGTGTGCGTGCGTGCGTGCGTGCGTGCGTGCGTGCGTGCGTGCGTGTGCGTGCGTGGTAGTGTGTGCGTGCGCGTGTGCGCGTGTGTGTATGTGTTGTGTTGTGCGTGCGTGTATGTGTTGTGTTGTGCGTGCGTGCGTGCGTGTATGTGTTGTGCGTGCGTGCGTGCGTGCGTACTGTGTGAATGTACTACGTGCCTTTGTGGGCTAAGGCCTAACATTAAATACCTGACCCCACCCCCAGCCCCCACCCCTCCTCCCCCCTGCTCTGTCTCTATCTCTCACAAGCTGACGCAGTCCAACAACTGGAGACGCGGAGGTAAACTAACAGGTGTGCAGAAAATATACCTGGACGTGATGCTACAGCCAAGAGACAGCGGGTTACCACACACGCACTGTGGAACCTGCGCCAACTGGCACCGCGCGACGCACCGCTGGCTTACAGGTGCAGACAGGTGAGAGAAGAAGGGGACGGACGCATGTGGTCATCCGTGGGTGTCTGTGTCCTTCTGTTTACCTGTCAAGGTGGGCTTCCTTCACCTGAATGAGGGGAATGCCCTCGGCTCCTCCATCCCTTGGCCTAGTTTACCAGTCACTGTCACCGTTTTTGGGTCACAGTTGGATCATCTTCCAGTGACGTCATTTTCATCTGGCGATTCTATTATTTTTGTGGCTTCAAACTACCGTATTACACTCGTCGACTTTTTTTCTTCTTCTTTTTTAAAACTTTCGACCTCATTTCGGCCTAAATGTAAACATAAACAAAAGATGTGTAATCCCCCCCCCCCCCCCCAACCTGTGTTGTCTCTGTGTCTGTCTGTCTGTCTCTCTAGATTTTGCCACTTGGGCCAACAGCGCGAATTGTGAAAAATATTCACACACACACACACACACACACACACACACACACACACACACCACAACCCCCCCCCCCCCCCCCCCCCCCCACCCCCGCCAAAAAGAGCTGAGAAACAGACAGAAGTGCCTCTGTTCCCGGTTTACCAGCTACACAGCGGCAAGACTTTAATGGCCTCAGCCCCACATGGCCACTAAAGAGACAATCAACGCGAAAGAAGTACAAGCTTTGAAAGACGCTATTTTTTCTTTATTTCTTGTTGCAGAATAAATTTCAGAAACTGACGCTTTGTACCCCTACAGTGGAATATGGCCTGTGCGAAAAAGCGTGAAATGTATGCAGTAAGGTTGAAAGAACAACATTCTGCGAAGTACCCGCATGGGTGATTGGGAAATCTGAAATATGCAAAAATGTTCACTGCAGCAAGGCGGTCAGTAAACAGCAGAACGAATAAAAAGTAGAATGGAACAGGGAAAGATCGAAAGACTGGAAGGAAGAATGATATAAGAAACAAGCAAACATAATAAAGGAAAGAAAGAACAAAAGCAAAACAAAAAAAATCTGAATCAATGAATGAATAAAAAAAGAAGAAGCAAATTTGTTTTAAATGAAAGAAGAAGAAGCTACGTTTAATAGCTGGATTATCAAGTGGCCGAGAGAGAAAGAAGAAGAAGAAGAAAAAGAAAAGAAAAAAGAAAAAAAAGGATTAAAACTGAACAAAGGGAGTGCTCGAAAGACGTCACAAGATCACAATGTTGTTAACAAAGACCGAAATCGCCTACGGTAACCTTCACCTGGCATGCCATTAAATACAAGGTACATACACTCCACCACTAAATGAACAAAACCCAGGGGTGATTCATTCTCTCCTCTTTCTCTCTGTTCTGCTGTCTTTCACAGTTTTTTTAAATATTTTTTAAGAGGGTTGTAGGCCAAGTAACCAATGGAGTGATTGATACGTACTGTATACCGCGCGCGTGGCTCTGAAACGTGCCTAGCACGAGGCCGGGGAGCTTAGCCTACACAAACCTACCTCGCCAAACCCTCGTCATCTTTCATCTTGTTGTCATGGAAGTGAAACAAGGGGCCTCGGCTGGCCAGACATACACGAGGGCTGTTTGACCGCCAGTGGACACAGCGCTGGGCTATCTGCTCCTGTTTGATCACACTCTACAGCACCACGACGTTTGACCCAACACTTTCTCTTTTTTTTCTCCCCCTTCTCTCTCTCTCTCTCTCTCTCCCTTTTTTTTTTTTGCAGCCCGTTTTTCCCCTCTTCATCCATGCCCCTTTTCCCGTTTTTGTCTTTCCTTCTGTTTTAACGTGCATGGCTGTGACAGTTCTGCTTTCAAGTCCGGCACAGTTTACACGAAAAAGTGTGGTTTTCCGTTCCTGAGTTTATTCGTCTGTAACCAGCAGTTGATGGCGACGACAGCAAGTATTAAAGGTTATTTACACAGCGCAAACCTTGGAAGAAGAAAAAGACAAAAGTATTAGAGGAAGCTTAAAAAAGAAAAAAGAAAAAAAGAAGTGTATAAATGAAGGTGTACGTAGATGTCAAACTGTTTTCATTTTTTTCTGAGGACATATTATAGGCTAAATGAACTTATATACGCATGTACAAACATTCCAACGACAACAGCAACAACAACACCACACAGTCAGTCGCAACAACAAAAATTCGACGACAACAACAAGGACAGCTACTACTTTTGTATGTTCGACCTCCACAGTCAAGTCGCGGGTCTTGAAGCTGCTACACCGGCTTATGATGTACGAGTCTGTCAACAGTTCCTAAAGATAGAAAGCTCGGGGCAGACAGGGCGGGGAGTAGCCGTCTGTACTGTTCGCAGGAGTTCCCCGACAAGCCTAGTCCGACTTTCCTGGCCTGGGCAGTTTTGGGGGGCAGGGAGGACAGCGACAATGGGGCAGGGAGGACAGCGACAATGGCCACCTTGTGCTCTGTACATACGTATCGCTGGCCAAGTCAAAGGCAGCAAGGTCTACAGCGTTTTCTGTGGTCGTCGTGGTGGAGTGGACATTTTTTATAATGGTCTTGTTGGGATGTAATGTTGCGCGTTGTGATGTAAGTTGAGGGCAACACCAAGAAACACACACACACACACACACACACACACAGCGCCCAGCATTGCTCGCCTCGCACGCGCGCGCGAGCACACACACATCAACCGATGAATGCATCAACCACTCTATTAACGGGTCAAAAGTATCAGTGTCCTGAATCATTATATTTCAGTAATAAAAACAATATTTATTACATTTATTGATTCACATACCTAGCCTTTCGTTGCTTACTTATTTTTCAACAGTGTGAGGCGTCTGTAACGGAAGCTTTTTTGCTTAAGCACAAAGATGATGATGAAGTGTTGCTTAATGTCCTCAGATGTCAGTTGACATATTAGGGACAAGTTGTGACCAATGCCGAAGCACGGTTCAATAATTCTTTACGTCCACGGAAACCAGAAGGCTCGTTAGGACGGACAGATCAGGACGGCCACCTCGACTCTCACACAGCTCCTGAACTATGATTAAGCACAAAGGTGAATATATTCAGATATATATATATATCCTTCCTGAAAATAGAGCGGTGTGTCTACACAGTACTCTCAACACCAGCCCACACAGCTATAGAAAGTTGGCGGGTTTGGAGAAGGTCTAAGAATCACTAGACCAGGCCAAGCGAAAGACGCGGGATTAAAACAGCCCACGTCGATGTTGGTTTTTCCCTCCTAATTCAGCTCTAGTATCGACTACAAACACCCTTTCCCCGTTCCACCCTCCCCTCCCCAACACACACCTCTATCCTTCTGGACACGTAATGAGCCAAGCCCTGAAAACTTAACTAAGCTTAACCGAAGACCAACAATCTCCACTATACACCTGCGACTTGTGCACGCTACCGAGAGACGTCGTACAGCTAGTGCTGCCACACCTTCGCCGTAATGGGGTAGCAGATCTACCCCTTTTATCAGCGCCCAGCCTTGCTCGCCTCGCGGCTCCATTACGAAGCAGACCGGCTTGGGAACCCCAGAGCTGAGCACGGTAACACGACCTTGTCTGTGTCCGCGAAAACCGGGACGTAGGCCAACGTTCTGTAGGCAGAACGACCGAAGTACCCGGTCCCACCCGGTAGGTATACTTCCAAAGTCGAGTGGTCCAGACTGTGCTGCACCGACTTTTCCCCCGCCTTGTCCGACTTCGGTGTGTCTGTGTGCTGCGACATTCAAACAACCTCCTCTCCCACCGCTAAGCTATACACACGCAGAAGCTGGCGATGTCAAAGGCTTTGGAAAGGGGCCCTTCTTCTTCTTCTTCTTCTGCGATCCTGGACTGTCTTCAAACGGCTAGGTTAATTGGTGTGTTGGTGAATCTGGCTGGCTGCAGCCTGTCCTTCATGGTGCCCCAAAGTCTTTCAGCAAGTGTGTCTTTTTGAAGCTAGTGTTTGAATGAATTATTTCACGTCAAACAAACTATTTTATTAATGAGACAGGGCAAGACATGCTATAAGTACGCGACAGCGTTAGCCGGTAAGGGCGACGGCTTCTAAACCTTGCTTCAGGAAATATTGGCTGCGGGTTCGAGTCTCGGTTTTCTCGAGTTTTCTTGTTCAGAATCGTTTTTGTGTGGAATTGTCTTCTGTCTGAGGGACTTTTCCTGCCACAGTTAAAACGCACAAGCGGTTGTAAAGAACGCTCATTTGAGTCAGACAATACGAAACGTGCGCTAGTGTCATGATGACGCAGGGCTTAATGTTCTCACATGTGGGGCTGACTTATTAGGGACAAAAAGGGCTAGCGTCAGAACGCTGTACTTGTTCATTGCGCCTGGCATTCTTAGTTGCAGACTCTTCCAAACCCAAATGCCGATACTAAATAAACAATTTTGATATATATATATATTTACAAAACTTGTTTTGTACATTCGTTTCAGGCAAAGTCGAGGTTAATATATAGATGTTTGTTTGTGTGTGTGTGTGTGTGTGTGTGTGTGTGTGTGTGCGTGCGTGCGTGCTTGTGTGTGTGTGTGTGTGTGTGTGTGTGTGTGTGTGTGTGTGTGTGCGTGTGTGTGTGCGTGTGTGTGTGTGTGTGTGTGTGTGTGTGTGTGTGTGTGTGTGTGTGTGTGTGCGTGTGAGCCTCCACTTTCCCCGGATACAAATGCAGAACAAGTTTTATACTGGCATCCCTTTCCAAGTGGATACATTCACAGGGCAACAGAAGCCAGTTTGTGCAATTTCCAGGTGCGCTGCCCACAGCGGTAGACACAGCAGTCCCGAACTGTAGCTAAGAATTAGCGCTGAAGGTCTAAGCAGCTTGTTTGCACCTGTTACCTCCGTGGCACAGTCAGTACAGTACCTTGCCCGAACCTGCACTTCTGGCGTGTTTTGTTAATTCCCTGCGCTTGTCCATTGCTCCTCGAACTCTCCGAGGTTACTTACAATTAGTTCTGCAAGCATACTGCATGGACCTGTGACAAGCGGCCCTTCAAAGGTTGTTTGTGTTTCAGGGTTAGAGACCGTTTCGGCCCATGACCGTTTCGGTCCAATGCATGGTTCGGTCAGCGTGTTGCTGAGATTAGTAGTCTTGTCCGTTTCACAGGAGACTTACAGAACCCTGAAAGCCTTCTCCCGTCCCGGTCGTGAACGACGCACCAAGCTGTAGAACCCAGCACGTGCGACAAGGAAGAAAGACTATGTTGGGGGTCCTGTACACGTCGAGGCGTTGTCGTTGTCGAGGCGTTGTCCACGGGCAGCTGAAGGTCTTCAGTCGCCCCTCGAAGGGACCTCCCGTGCCGGGTAATGCCAGTGAAGAGGCTCTCGCCTCTGCCTTCGTGTTTGGCTACTTCACACTTCCAGTAAACTTTTGCACAAAACACCTTTCCGGGTCCCTTCACAATGTCCCCCTTTTCTTTTCCTTTCGACTTAGACACGAGAGACTCAGTGCACCGCACGAAGCCTCGAGTCAGTGACTCCGGTTTTTGGGTAAGGGTAGGAAAACGGGTGGGGGCGAGTGGAGAGGGGTGAGAGAGAAAACGAGAGAGAGAGAGAGAGAGAGAGAGAGAGAGAGAGAGAGAGAGAGAGAGAAGAGACAGAGACAGAGACAGAGACAGAGACAGAGACAGAGAGACAGAGACTTGGCAGGTATTCTTCCTATGATTTTCAACATGCTCATAACAAAACAAAACAAAACCAAAAAAGAACAAAAATCATCTTTACACGGTAGAACCACTGCTCCGATGGTAATTTCTGACAGAGACCTGAAAACAATCACGCAGTTCTTAGGACACTCCACTGCATTTTCCCGTTGTAGTAACGGGTCAGCGACACACCGCAGGAGTCTCTTTGAAGCTCCGTCATTATCCATAGAGAAACATGGAATGATAGCGTGAGCCAATTTGTGTTATCCTCGCCAGTTTGAAGAGCAAATAAAACTATCACAAGCAGCACGACGAACAAGCAAAGCTATCACAGCAGAGTATCACAGAACAAACAACCGTGTTGTCACAATGTCAAGAAAGTTAACCTCCCCCCCCCCTCCCCATCCACCACCCCCCACCCTCTTCAAGTCCGCTGTTAAAGGCACAGTCACCCGGAGTTTTCGCGTGAAACAACAATGAGTCGTTTATATATTTATATTATATGCTTGGTCGGTGTTGAATGATTACATTAGTTCTTCATTCTCCATTGTTCATTGCATTCATTTTTTTTTCTTCATAACATTTTCCATCTCGATGTACATTATGTGTGTATGCTTATTCAGGGCTTTCAGCCGCAGGGTAGGCGCTTTACACATTTCCAGTATTATTATTATTCGCATCACGTTCGAACTCCCGAAGGTAAGCATGTTCATCCGCCGAGAGTTTACGACCGGAAACCATGTTTTGCTGACCTGATGGCGCAGCTGATGCTGTACGTTAGGGATTACTTAAGTCTGGATAGTGTGGCAGTGTTGCAGCCGTCTTTATCAGGATAGCCAGCAGATTTCATTTTCCAATTAAACAATATATATATATATATATATATATTCAACAATACAGTTTCGTATTGTACAGGACAGTTTTTACTAAATCACTCAGATACAAACAGTGGACGGCCCCATCCCGTGCTGTCGACAAGGACAAACCGTGTCACCACTGTCAGAGCACAGCCAGGCCAGTGTAAGTGGTTATGAACTGAACATCCTGTGGTCAACATGGGCACTGTAAGCCCCCTCCAACCCCTGACCCCCAAACCCACTCCGCCCACCCGGTAGCGTGGTCATATGAATTTGTATGATAAACCTCAACCTTTCAAAGTCAGGCCGGTTGCAGCATGTGTGTTTATCCGAGCGAGTTAAATGGGCGGAGAAGGGTCCTGAGAAATTTGCCACATCCGTAAATTCAGCCTGTTTTGCTCGTTACAACCGCTCAACCACGCGAACTAATCCCTGCAGCGTCTTCATCCGCACATTCCACACATCATCAAAAAACCACACGTCTCATTCAGTGTCTCTTTGTCGGGTGTACCTGCACGTGCAATCCCCACTGTCCCTGCCTGAGCCATTTTCACACCATCCATCAGAGCAGGGTGACAGGCAGAAGAGCCGTCACGGCCCATCATAGTGCCGGCTCGACGGTATCGTCCCATCATGGGGCTGCACCCCATTGAACACTAATCATCACCACACATCTATCACGCTCGCCCGCCCGCCGCCTCCTCGCAGATAGAGTCCGCGGTCCACCACTTGCCGGCGTGGGCCTTTTCACCGCCGGGCCCGGGTCATTTAGGGGACGTCAAATGCCCCTGAGATGGCCGGAAGAAAAAGCCCCGAGTATTGATCGTAAAAGGAGGAACTTTGTCGAGGGGTCCTGTCTCCGTAACAAAGCTCCTCGTTGTGTCCCGCTCGGTTCCATTGTCTGCGAGCTGTGAGTCATTTTGTCTGGAGGTGACGAACGGCGGGCACAATGAGTCCAATTCGTGCCCACCCGGCCACGGTCGGAGGGAGAGGACCCCCTCCCCACCCCGCCCACGCGCGCGCAGTCTGCTCTGTGATTTTATGGGTACTGATGGTTCGCCTAAACCTCTCGTCACAACGTCTGGGACAAAGACGGGGGGAGTTAGGATCAGAGACTGAGATTCAGTACAGAGTGGCACAGCAATGGATCTAACGTCAGTGGCTGCAGAATGTGTTTGTGTGTGTGTGTGTGTGTGTGTGTGTGTGTGTGTGTGTGTGTGTGTGTGTGTTGTGTGTGTGTGTGTTGAGTGTACGCGCGCGCCTCTGTGTGTACGTGTGTTTGTTTGTGGGTGTGCGTGCACATGTGGGAGAGTAAGTAAGTGTGTATGTGTGTGACAGAGAGAGAGAGAGACAGAGACAGACAGACAGACAGATAGAGACACACAGAGAAACAGACAGATAGACAGAGAGTGAGAGACAGACAGACAGCGTAATACTAAAAAATAGCGGGCGACTGAACTGAAAATTTTCGACACTGGATCTGTTAATGCATACGATTCTATCAATGCCCCCCGCAACTCTCCACTCCACCCCCACGTCCCAACTTTTTCAAAAACACTTCAGGAATGTTGACTATGGTGACGAACGTTGTCCAGTAATGCCCACGCAATATGCCTCAGTTTATTTAAACCAGTAAGTTTAACCCTAGTCGCATATAATCTCAGCGCATAATTCAGACTTCCCGGCAGCTATAATAACGAGCCGCATCACACGAAGTCTTCTCGACAGAAAAGGACGCATTCATGATCACCACACACACACACACACAAGTCACGCTCTTATGTAACAACAGTTACCCAAGAGCCAATGCAAAACCAACGCAGAATACATTACAAATGCGGCACGCCTGCAGGAAAGGGGAACGGGAGATGAGCGCACCGCTCGGGTGGTCAAGTTATTCCCTGGCACGCAGACCAGTCATTATGGCATAAATGTCACGGGGAGTGCTGACGACTCGACCCAACACATTAGCTGTGACGGCATGTGGCTTACTTGACATCATAACCCATAAATATACCTAAGAATCCGTTAGCGACAACTTACACCATTCTGAATCGCTACAACAGTTGAGCGTACTTCGATTATAATAGCAAACTGCTTAGGAGCTGATCTCTCCTGAAATAAATCTAAACGATTGACAGGGTGTTGACATCCAGGACTTGATAACTGCTTTCCACGTCGGTGTAATATTCAGCCTAAGCAGGAAACCCCCAACGGATTACAAGACAGACACACCCTCAGATCAATACGAGTGGGGGTAGGGTTGGAGTCGGGGGGAGGGGGCCGAATGAACAGCAACTTTACGAAGCGTCTTGAATTATACAGCCAGTCTGAAGGCACTGGATTGCACAACGAATAATTTGATTCAACTGGACACGAAGAGTATTACGTGTGTGTGTGTGTGTGTGTGTGTGTGTGTGTGTGTGTGTGTGTGTGTGTGTGTGTGTGTGTGTGTGTGTGTGTGTGTGTGAGTGTAGGGGGCAGCTTATTGCAACGATTGTTATAGCTACCCCCCCCCCCCTCCTCCCAAGAAAGTTTAATTCGACAGGTCATGTCCTCACCACTTTCTGTAGATTCCCTCCTTCACGTTGGCACTGGCTGCCTTCTTATCCCTATACCTTGTACTGGACACAGCACACCTATACACCCCAACACTTAGCACTTTTCAATTCGCATTCACGACCCCGCCCAGGACACAGAAAAGAGAGAGAGAGAGAGAGAGAGAGAGAGAGAGAGAGAGAGAGAGAGAGAGAGAGAGAGAGAGAAACCGCTTTAGTGGATCGAGTTTATCCCGATAAAGAACACGTTGAAGAGAAGCGTGTGCCTGCAGGTATCCGGATCACACAGCCTGAGTAAGATCAGGAGACAAGGACGGCCTGAACTTGAGGCTGCGGACAATGTGCACTTGAGAGGCTGTTGACACCCCGTGTCACAGTGAAGTGATCAAGCCCACTTACACCTCGGCGGCAGCCGCTCTCGACGGCACTGACTTGCCATTCGCGGAGCTCCCAACAGGGAACCGGCAGCTCCAAGCTCACTGCCGAGTCTGGAGTCAGGCTGGGTCTGAGTAAGCCACAAAAGCCATCTGGCATTGCACAACAGTCATACATACATTGGCATACACGTAATTGTCTTCTGTCTCATTGCATCTAGCTAGTGTCTTGGTCTGAGCTACCAAGAGCAAATATTACTCTACTGCACCGCAGTGTCCACTTTATCAATTTTTGAGCGAAGCTAGTATCTTAACTTCTGTGTCCGCATGTTTCTGACCGGAAGCATCGAAGACAGGACTGAGAAGACTCGCTTTTTATATCTGGGCAAACTTGCAACTTTTCTGTATCTCTGATTTCTCTTCTCTCTCTCTCCCCCCCCCCCCCCCCCCCCCCCCCCCCACTCTTTCTTCTAATTCTTCGTCATTCTGTTACCATTGTGATCAGTACTGTATTACGACACTGCCTCTACGTGGTACGTATTTTGGATAGCATCTGCTGCTAGGCCTTGTGCTGTAAAAAGCTACAGTGACATGCGCACGAAGGCGGGGCAGGAGTCTGCAACAGCTTAGAGCCGCGACTACAGAACAAACAGGTGTCAACAAAACCCATGGCCCTACGACAGAACCCAGCTAGCATTATTGCAACAGAACCCAGCTAGCATTATGCACTCGCCGCTGTTGAACGGCAGCCAGAGACGTCCCAGTCGGCAAGGGGCGATACTCGTACCAAAACTCCCGCCTCGCTCCTGAGAATGGTCATTGCAACGTCGTGTTGGGACAGATGAGGACATGAGTCTCTGGTTATCTAACGTCACGCGGCCTCTACTTAAGGCACTAAACGCACCGATATCCCCTCATAGTTCAAGAGCTGTGTGAGAGTTGAGGTGGCCGTCCTGGGCTGTCCGTCCTAACGAGCCTTCTGGTTTCCGTGGACGTAAAGCTATATTGAACCATGCTTCGGCATTGGTCTCAGCTTGTCCCTGATAGGTCAGCCGACATCCGAGGACATTAAGCAACACAACCGAACCGATACCCCCCCCCCCCCCTCTAACCCCGAGACTACCCCCGCTGTGTATGACTAATTTATGACCAGATCCTTATGCCTTGCGCGCCGCCCCTCCCTTTGGACAAATTTATGATCCGTTCGTGGACCAGACCCTTGTCTTCAACGTCAAGTGGTTCGTCCGCATTCCAGCTTTAATGCTCAGCCCAGGATCAGACGGTCATCCCCTTCTTCTTCAGGCCTTTACCGACCTCACGGCGGACCGGACCCTCAGTGGACCGTATTGACACTCTGCAGACACCCACTGCAAGAGGCGACCATAATAATTATATATATATATATATACAGTAGCCTAGGCTGCTTCTCAAAGTCGGTAGTGTCTCGCTCGTCGGATCCAATTTGCTGGGTGCGTGTATTAGTCGTCGGGACCAGAATGTAGAACGGAGGCCTATGGTCCAGACGTGGTGCAGCGAAGGAAAAATACCATCCAATGACTGGAGCCAGAGTGTGCTGGGCCGCAGGGTGTGTGTGTGTGTGTGGGGGGGTGAACAGAAGAGAGAGAGAGAGAAATCGAAATCGAATTTGGACCTAAGAGAGAGAGAGAGAGAGAGAGAGAGAGAGAGAGAGAGAGAGAGAGAGAGAGAGAGAGAGAATAATTATAAGGTCCAAGTTACCGTGACTGCGTTAAGTCAAAATTGTATACCAACATTAAGTGAAAACAAAAACAAAGGGAAGAGAGAGAGAGAGAGAGAGAGAGAGAGAGAGAGAGAGAGAGAGAGAGAGAGAGAGAGAGAGAGAGAGAGAGAGAGATTCACCTAAGGCTTAAAAACAAAACAAAACAAAAACTCTTCTGCTCACGGAAATCTTGCCAAAACAGCCCAATAATCTTACTCCAAACAATGTCTCTGGTATCCCTCTTCGTCCCTGCAAAACCAACATTGTTTGTCTGCCTTCCTTCCACAACTGATTCCAAACAATTGATATTTCGGCCTTGGTATTTCATCCTAAGTCCCGACTTCCGCTTCCGGGAGCGGGCACAGAACGGGAGGAGACAGACAAACAGAGTTCTCCGCGTCAATGTCCAGTGTGATGGTTCTGTGTTCCACTCTTTTTTCTTTTTGGACCAAGGGCGTAAGAATATTCACAAGTTAAACAAGCCAGGTCAAGACCCCCGCCCCGTGTGTGTGTGTGTGTGTGTGTGTGTGTGTGTGTGTGTGTGTGTGTGTGTGTGTGTGTGTGTGTGTGTTTTGTGTGTGTTTGTATACATGTGTGTGTATGTGTGTGCCTGCGTGCGTGTGGTGTGGTGGTGGTTGTGTGTGTGTGTGTGTGTGGGTGTGTGGTGTGTGTGTGTGTGGTGTGTGTTGAGGAGAGAGAGAGAGAGAGAGAGAGAGAGAGAGAGAGAGAGAGAGAGAGAGAGAGAGAGAGACTGTGCTGCCCCCGCATTCCCTAGCTGTCCGAGCGGTTACCAAGGGTCCAGAGGTCTACACGCGCCACACAAGCTCAACATTAGCACACCGTCAAGCGTAAAAAAAAAAAAAAAAAATCACCATGAAAAAGATGACTACGCTTTAACAGTAGGAAGCAGTAACCCCAACCGACCCCCCCCCCCCCCCCCCCCCCCCCCCGCACAAAACACACACACGTGCGAGCGCGCGTCACGAGAGAAGAAAATAACAAACTCGGTGTTAATCGTTTGACCTTCCGGCCCTCAA
Source organism: Alviniconcha marisindica (assembly GCA_018857735.1). NCBI lineage: Eukaryota > Metazoa > Mollusca > Gastropoda > Provannidae > Alviniconcha > Alviniconcha marisindica. Next base: position 1,352,080 of record JABMCL010003074.1, on the reverse strand, counting down.
CGGAGACGGCTACTGTGTCCGACGTGGGTTGGGTCTGGACGTGCTCAGCGGCCGTGTGTGTCCACAGTGTCAAGTCGGAAGGTCTCGTGCAAAACAGTACCAGTGGACAACTGGACTGACGACTGAGACACCAGATTCAGACCAGCTGTCAACGGCGGCTTGCACTTCACTTACAACAGGCACTGCACAGCGTCACCGCGCCCCTGACCATTTCTGAACGCTTGGTGTATTAGTGTGACTGTGCGGCTGTCTCGAAAAAGATTGGTGGAGGTGGGGGGGGGGGGGGGGGGGAGAGGAGAGAGAGAGAGAGAGAGAGAGAGAGAGAGAGCATGGAAGAGAGAGAGAGAGTTATACTAGAGCATAGCATGGAAGAGAGAGAGAGAGAGAGAGAGAGAGAGAGGAGAGAGAGAGAGAGAGAGAGAGAGAGAGACACACACACACACAACACACACACACACACACACACACACACACACACACACAGCACAGCGTTAGGGCAGGGGGTGGGGGTTCCTTCCACTTGCGTATCGGCCCTTGCTTTAGAACCTTGACCGAGCCTGTTCATAGTTGTCTCAAAATTCGTAAAGTTCTCCGATCTCAGAGGTGTGCGAGTTGGGGCCGGGTGTGTGCGCGCGCGCGCGCGCGCGCGTGTGTGTGTGTGTGTGTGTGTGTGTGTGTGTGTGTGTGCGTGTGTGGTGTCAGTGCGTGCTGGCGATGTGACAAGCAAAAGGCCACCGAGAGTCGGATAGGACCGCCTGACACCGCAAGCTTTGCCTGGCTGACTGCCCCCGTCTGGACACACACACACACACACCACAGACACACCCACAAGAGAGAGAGAGAGAGAGAGAGAGAGAGAGAGAGAGAGAGAGAGAGAGAGAGAGAGAGAGAGAGAGACACAGAGAGACACAGAGAGCGAGAGAAGAGAAGCAGAGAGAGAGAGAGAGAGAGAGAGAGAAGGAATTGATTGATGTTTATTCATATAAAGGCCATGCCCTTCATGAAGGGGTGCACATACAGTTTGATACAAAGCCATAAAAAAATAAAAAGGTTTAGTTTTGCATGTATAAGTGACACTATTAAGAGAAAAGAGAGAGAGAGAGAGAGAGAGAGAGAGAGAGAGAGAGAAGAGAGAGAGGAGAGGAGAGAGAGATTGATTGAACTTTATTACACAAGGTAGAGGTTTAGGCACGAATGCCTGTCGTTCAACTGTCCTTGAAACAGTCACAAACACTATTAAACATGTCATAGTGGGAAATCAAGCAATCGTAATTATGAACAATAAAAAGGTAATAATCAAATCAATGGGGGAAGAGAGAGAGAGAGAGAGAGAGAAGAGAGAGAGGAGAGAGAGAGAGAGAACTTTATACCAAGGATGAGGTTTAGGCACGAGCCGTGTTCACTTGTCCTTGAAACAGTCACAAACACTTAATATATATGATCATAGTGGGAAATCAGCCAATCGATAATTATGAACATATAAATCATCATGGGGGGGAGAGAGAGAGAGAGGGAAGCTCCCAGAATCCCCCCCTCCTCGAACACCGTCCTTGTAGTTTTAATTGACCAACTCAAATGATATTAAATACTTCCTGACGCCGTCGGAGTGGCCGCACGGGGTACGTTATGACCAAGTTGCGTGACAGAAGGCGATAGAAACGTACATAACGTGCCCTAACTCATCGATTTTCAAAAGAGCACGCCTGTGATCATGGTCTTGAACACTGCCTACAGTCACACATGTCGGTTCGTTTGTGTAACTTCTGCTTTGTCTGCCTGCCTATCTGTCTGTCTACCTGCCCACCTGCGTTTCCTGTTTTGTCCCTTATTCTGACTGTAGCGTATCTAGTATGTATTCTGACCGTAGCGTATCTAGTCTGTATTCTAACGGTGGCGTATCTGGTCTGTATTCTGACTGGACCGTATCTAGCCTGTATTCTGACTGTAGCGTATCTAGCCTGTGTTCTGACTGGACCGTATCTAGCCTGTATTCTGACTGTAGCGTATCTAGCCTGTATTCTGACTGTAGCGTATCTAGCCTGTATTCTGACTGGACCGTATCTAGCCTGTATTCTGACTGGAGCGTATCTAGCCTGTATTCTGACTGTAGCGTATCTAGCCTGTATTCTGACTGGAACGTATCTAGTCTGTGTTCTGACTGTAGCGTATCTGGTCTGTATTCTGACTGTAGCGTATCTAGTCTGTATTCTGAGTGCAGCGTATCTACCCTGTATTCTGACTGGACGGAGCGTATCTAGTCTGTCAGCTCGCCTGTGCAAAGTTAAGTCAGTCAGCCTGTATTATCCGGCTACGTCCCGGACGTGGCTCTCTCTTCCCCCAAAATGAATGAAGGAAACAAACGTGACACAGAGGGTGTGGCTATGAGTATCGAAGAATCTTAACAGAAAGAAAAAAAAGAATAAGAAGAATAAGAATAAGAACAACAACAAACACGAAAACAACAAAGACAGAGGACCGAATATTTTCAACATTTGTAAGAAGGGACGATAAGTTCGGAGGTATTTTTCAGTCGTACACTTTAGTGACTGTTTCCTCCGCCCCACCCCCTCCCCGGCCTTCTCTCTCTCTCTCTCTCTCTCTCTCTCTAGGATGTCAAAGTGCAAAGTTAAGTCAGTCAGCCTGTATTATCCGGCTACGTCCCGGACGTGGCTCTCTCTTCCCCCAAAATGAATGAAGGAAACAAACGTGACACAGAGGGTGTGGCTATGAGTATCGAAGAATCTTAACAGAAAGAAAAAAAAGAATAAGAAGAATAAGAATAAGAACAACAACAAACACGAAAACAACAAAGACAGAGGACCGAATATTTTCAACATTTGTAAGAAGGGACGATAAGTTCGGAGATATTTTTCAGTCGTACACTTTAGTGACTGTTTCCTCCGCCCCCCCCCCTCCCCGGCCTTCTCTCTCTCTCTCTCTCTCTCTCTCTCTCTCTCTCTCTCTCTCTCCATCCCCCTACCCCCGCCACCCCCCAGTCTTTAAACAAGCACTTACACGTCTGCGGCCGTGGCCGTACGGCTGTTGTATAAACTCTACAAGTCCGCATGCAGCTTGCCCGGCAGGACAAGATTTATCGGACTCGGGCCACATCGTCACCTCTCTGCATGCAGTCGTGATACAGTACTCATCTCCCATGATGTTCTCTGACATCCACGAGAAAATGAATGTTCAGCTTACGACACGCACTATATATAATTATTATACGTCCGCTTCGCTTTGCCCAGGAGCGAGTCGCTGTACGCCGGTAGCAGACCGCCGCAAAGATTACACTACAAAGCGTCATCCGGAACACGGGCTCAGTGGTGGCAGCGCGGCAATTTTTGTGAGTACCGGTGTTTAGTGTAGGTTTTTAATGCGTGTACCGCGAAGACTGGCGTGTGTGCGTGAGTTCGTGTGTGTGTGAGAGAGAGTTCGTGTGTGTGTGTGTGTGTGTGTGTGTGTGTGTGTGTGTGTGTGTGTGTGTGTGTGTGTGTGTGTGTGTGTGTAGAGAGTGAGTGAAGGTCAACACGGAACTGAAACAATAACGACGACACACATCAGGAGATGAAGACGACGATGGCGATGACAACGAAGAAGAGGAAAACACGATTATTTTTTTCAAAACTGTTCAAGAAGAAGTAGCAGAAGAAGAAGAAAAAGAGGGAGATGGAGGTGGAAGAGAATGGGGAAAAAAAGGAGGAAGACAACAACAACAACAACAACAACAACGAGAACAAGAACTCCCGAAGAAGTAAAATAAGAACACGAAGAAGAAACACAATTGGTTGGTTGCTTAAGGGTTGCTTTACGTCCACAGAAACCGTAGGATCATTAGGGACGGGAGCCCAGGGCGGCCACCTCGACTTTCACACACAGCTCCTGAGTTCTGAGGAAACACAATCAACGACGTGTCCAGATGTCCCAATACCGAGACTGAACAGGCAGCTGTGACAAGCCTCCATGTCGTGACGAGCTGTCGGACAGCCCAGGGTAGCCTCCGGCACTCTGACCACCACAGCCCTCACGCACATGTGGCTACACTTACATGGTCCACCACTGTAATAATGCGTATTGGCTACAGTCACACACCATCACTCCTGTCCGCTTATCTTGCTTGGCCTCGCTCCGCGCATCGCAGCCGTTCCCAATGAGCCTTTCACAGGTGTTGTGAAACATCGACATATTATATTCAGTTGTGAGAGATAACCCCCCCGAGGAAGGCAGTCGCCGAAAATTTGGGAATTTTAAGCCGGCTTGTTGTTTTTCTTTGATTTTGTCACTTTGAGAGAGAGAACTCGAACTCGAACACTTTATTTAACAAGGACTGTGGTTCGGAGAGAGAGAGAGAGAGAGAGAGAGAGAGAGAGAGAGAGAGAGAGAGAGAGAGAGGGGGCGTATACGCTATAAAAGGGGGGAGGGGGATAAAATAATAATGGTAATAATAATAATAATTAATAGTTTTTGTAGAGCGCATGCACTTCTAGTGGCTAGGACAGCATTGCTCTATCCGCTTAACACAAGGGGGGGGGGGGGGGGATTTCAAAATCTGACAAAATCAAACAGAGCCGGGACAGTTCAGTTCATGGGTGACGTACTTAATTAACAGGAACGAGGAAGGGAGGGGGTAGGGGGATGGGGGGTGGGGGGCTTCCTCAACTCCTGCTTCTACTTCAACCGCTGTGAAACTCAAGATGACTCAACGATTTTTAAAACTTGAACACACGTAGTACTTGGTATTAAAACTTCAAGCCGGAACAAAGGAAAGAAAAAAGAGTGGGGGCAAAAGGAACAATAGGCCAATTAAGATCTCTTTGCTATTCCAGCAACATTGTTTTCTGTCTTCTCACTTATTTATTTTTCGGGGGGGGGGGAGGGGGTGATGGTCTACACATTTCAATTCCTCTGGTTATAATATTTTGGTCAATGGCAACGAAAGGGATAGAGCAATGCGAATTCAAAACGGATCATGGAATTCTAATCAGTCAGATTGTTTTAAAAATCTCCCAACCTGGCGGTAAAACAGGCAAGACGAAAAGCATAAAACTACATCACTGTACGTTCATGTATGTATGCATAAAGTCTGAATCTTCTTAGTCATTGTGTCCGTCATTTACTTTGACTTTCCGTTGCATTTATATATATATCGTGCTCTTTATAAGGGATACAAATTTCTGGAAAATTCGCATTTGACGAAAAGCCTTACACTGGTGGACTGTCAGGAGCTAAGATTTATCTATTATGTCACACACAAATTTAAATGCTTCGAACAATTTGGAAATAATTTAAGCAAAAGCAGACTGGAGATTATAAAAGACACTTCAAAACAGAATCTCGACATATTCCTGTATACAAATAATTTCCCATGACATCTGTTCTTTTGGAAGGTTAGTTTTTATGGTACATATGAAATGAAAAGGCAAAATATTCGGCAAATTTTAATATTTGAATACAAAATTAGCTTTTTTGGTCACAGCCGTGACTACGTGCACACCGCGTCTATCAGTCACTGTACAGCTGTGACGAAATTTGAATGCCGTTCCTGCTCTGTGACACTCACTGAGCCTGCAGATACTGGGTCGGTTAAAACTTCTGCTGTACAAGCAAGCCTCACAAGGTGTGTGAAAACTGGGCCCATACTGCCCCCCCCCCCCCCTCCCGAAAAAAAAGGAAAAACAAGTGTGTCAGGTGTCAGTATTGTCACAGTGTCCCTGTCATGGATTTCGGTGTCGTCTGCTCTGCCCGCCACAAGTTTCGTCCCTTTACCCTTTAGCCGCGCTCAGTCTCTCAGCCTCCTTTCACTGAGGGGCCTGCTGTTCGACACCTGGTCTGAAAAAGGCCTTTTTAAAAAGTGTATCGTAATCGGATTGTTTTTCTGATTTTTGTGATGGATGGAGCAGATGTTGTTTCAAATTTCCCCTTCAATCATGAGACAAAAGTGAAAGGATGAATGATTGTAAAAAAGCACTTACCCGTGGCGAATCTTTCAATGAACATGTCATTTTCAATAATGTACTCCAAACTCGTTTGGTTATCCATGACTTCTCGCAAACACGCTACACAATACGCCTGAAGTAGAACACAGTAAAAACTTTGGGCATCTCCTCCCGTGAATTTAGCCTCCAAATTCTCGAATAGTACTTCCAGCCCATGGTGATCGAGGAAGACAGCTAACCATTCTTTTTGTTCCGTCCCGCGTTTCTTCAACAGCCGTATCAGCAGTGCGTAGAGACTAACTGAGCTCGCGGCAGACGGGCTGGCGAGCAGACGAACCGCTCTCTCGGGGGGAATGAATCGAGGCGCTTTGGTGTTTGTCAATGGCTCGCTCAGCCAGCCAATCGCCAGGCGTTTTACGGCCCGGGTCCAACGAGAGGCTTTTGTAGTTCCAGAGAGAGTCGGCGGCGTCTCGAGCGGCTCTGAACCGCCGTCCCCCGCCTCTGAATGCGTCACGTCGGGTTTCGGTGCCCCCTCCGTTGTTGAACTTGCCATCCCTGCTGCTTCAGCAGTCGACCTGGAGGGAGAGAAAAAAAGTAGCATAAAGGATTGTTTTTGAACGGACTCCAAAACTAGAACAATCTGGAGAGCGCCCGATTTGCGGAAACAGTGTTTTGGGAGCAATTTCGAAACAGGTGTTGTTTCGTTTCGGTGTAAAGGTTTGCATAGGTGCTTAGTCGGACGTATTTTGGAGCTGAAAACATGTGACGATAAAGAGAATATTCAATAAGGGGGTTGGGGGTGGGGGGTCTGGTCGTGTAGGGCTGAGCTTTTGTCCACAGGCGTCTTGTACTGACGTGGTCAGCAACGCTGAGGGCAGAGAGGAGGTGGGGGGGGGGCAGCATAATGACTGACTGACTGATATATATTCGCTGAGAAACCGGTGCAAACAAATATGACTGTCACGTCGGCTGGCTATCCATCGTTACGCCGTGTGTACTGCACTTGGCTACTCTCTTTCTCCTACCCCCCCCCCCGCTCTCTCGTCTCTCTGTCTCTGTCCTCTCTGTCTGTCTGTCTTCGTCTGTCTGTCTGTCTGTCTCGTCTGTCTCTCTCTCTCTCTCTCTCTCTCTCTCTCTCTCTCTCTCT
>JABMCL010003074.1:1332500-1340000 GCA_018857735.1 Alviniconcha marisindica | reverse complement strand
CACCCATTACTTCTGAAACGTCTTCACTGTTAGTCTTCCTTTTTGTCCAGGGAGGCCAATCGACGCACGTCTTCAGTGATAACCTTTACCTGTAAGACGTCGGTATCTGCAAGCTCGGGAGGAATCCGCGGGCGATCTGTACGTGTGAGAAAGGAGCATCGTAGAGACCCCCGCATAAAGCAAGCTTGCAACACCTTCCATAAATCTGTCTGGGGTGTCTCGGAGGATACACAACGAATGATCACGCGCTTAGAAACGAGGCGCATCACGGAAGCTTTATGGGTAGAAATCTACCCCGTTTGAATGTAGGGCGGGCCGATTTAGATCAGACCTCGCCCCCCCCCCCCCCCCCCCCCCCCCCCCCCCCCTACTCCCCCGCGGTAACTGCATATGCACCTGTGCTTTTGAATTAGAATTGTGTGTGTAAAAAACCTATATGGAGTGTATATATCTTTTTCTCCTTGATGTGACATTACGTACACACACTGCATGGGGTAGACTCCTGCATTAAACCTGTTTTTAATCCTGGCAATCGCGTGTGCAAGATCTGATTCCGACGTTAGCGATGAGAACAACGACGATGCTAACGATTACGAAGAAAAAATATTTATATCTAGAGGAAGACAGCAAGGCATATATACCACACGCATGTATTCCTTTTTAAGGAGTAGATAAAGTATTATTGTATTGTATTCTATAGTTGAAGAAGAAGAAGAAGAAGGAGAAGAAGAAGAAGAAGAAGAAGAAAAGAGAGAGAGAGAGAAAATGAGAGAGAGAGAGTGAGAAAGAGAGAGAGAGAGAGTGTGTGTGTGTGTGTGTGTGTGTGTGTGTGTGTGTGTGTGTGTGTGTGTGTGGTGTGTGTGTGTGTGTGTGTGTGTGAGTGTGTGTGCGTGTGCGTGTGCGTGTGTGTGTGTGTGATACTATAGTATGAGGTATGTGAAGATGACAGCAATCCAGCCCTCCCACCTGACCACAACGAAGTAAGGTCTACTTGCGTCATACATTCTATTTACCCCCTTCTCCACTCCCTACTCCTTTCATTCAAAGTGCCTTTGCTGTTGTTGCTGTACAGATATCCGTGTCGTTCGGCAAACTGCATCACATTGAAATGGAAATTAGATTGGACATTAAACACCGCGACAAAGGGCCTTCGTAATCTAACAGTCTTACTCGAAGCCTTGCATAAATCACATGCATGGAGATTGGATGTAGACGAGGAAGTAATCTGCTTCTAAAGGAGCCGTTGCATGCCTCTACGGCTATGGGTGTGTGTAAGTGTGGTGGTGGTGGTGGTGGTGGGGGGGGGGGGGCACAGTAGTTTGTGAAGATGACACCTACTCGCCCTCAGCACACACAAACAAGTCCTTATCAATGTATCCTAACACTAACCGCCACGGCGTGGACGATTTTTCAAGGATTAAACTTAAAGGCACCTTGCTGCGAATTTTGTCACAGACATCGCAATGCCCAGGAATGTCTCAGCACGCAATGGTCACAAAAATGCCGACGGACTCCGTAGAATCCGTTCGATGTGCACCAGAGTGAATAAGCGAACCTTACCATGGACACCGAGCAGAGCTGTGCCGTTCAGTGACTTTATGAACTTTATTAATTCACCAAGAGATTAAAGGAATAGCTTTGCCACAGATAAAATCTGCCGTTTGGTGACTGTCCACCAAGAGATTAAGGCAAGTTTTTGCCATCAATACCATTTTTAAAAGCCGGGTTTTGTGTTTAAAAACCTTTGGAATACCATTTGCCGTTTGGTGACTGTCCACCAAGAGATTAAGGCAAGTTTTTGCCATCAATACAGTGTGCCGTTTGGTGACTGTCCACCAAGAGATTAAGGCAATGCTTTTGCCATCACTACAATGTGCCGTTTGGTGACAACCCACCAAGACTGATTGACTGATTCTTGGTACTTAACACCCGCTCAGTCTCAAAGGTCACATCAGGGCAAAAAACACATCGTCAAATCAAAAGTCGGATGCACTGGTCATGTCGTCCGTCTGTTTATTTATTTACTTATTTTATCGTTGAAAATGGTTTAGAAGGGGAAAACAGAAGCTGAATGAACCTGAAAAAGCAGAAGTTAGAAATGCAGAATTACTGGCACTGGGCGAAGCAATCGAAGCAGTATTCTTGTTGGTTGAAATGTTGCTTTACGTCCACAGAAACCATAGGTTTATTAGGGACGGGAGCCCAGGACGTCCACCTCGACTTTCACACAGCTCCTGAGCTCTGACAGTATTCTGACCTAGTCCCGGCTTAAAAGACAAACTTTATTATTCTGGATTCTCGCTGAAGTCGACAGGATCTTAATTTCTGCGTCCACGTGTAACCTATCCACTAAGAGATCAGGGTTCCTTGCCACAGACACAGTGTCCTGTTCGTGTCTGTTTATCCAGAGATTAAGGAAAGTTTTTCCCCCCACCGACACAATGTGCTGTTTGGTGTCTATCCAGCCAAGGCTTAAGCCAGGTCTTTGCCATCGGCACATTATGCTGGTCTCCTAGGTACAACAAAAAGGACCCCCGTTCGCTTTCTTCCCAGTTCCTTTCTGTTCCTTGCTCTACGGCTTCACTGACCGACTTTACAACGTTTCCAACAATGAACAACATGGACATTGGTGTGAAGCTATTGTCATGCCAAAGCCATGCAAAACGTGCAAACTGTCCAACGGGGTTTTCGCACAAAGCGAACACTCACCCGTACAAAACCTCACAGAGCAAACATGATCGGATAAAGCGTATATTGATCTGTACAAGACCAGAGCAAATCGAGTAAACACGATTTCCTCTTCCCAAAGCGGAATACATCGCGGCAATATACTATGCCTATGAACTGAAAATTATGTCTACACATTCAGCGCCTGTTATTAAGATGAGACAAAATAAAGTGCACGCTTTTTGGACATTTTTTACCACAAACAGTCATTTTTAGTTGTACATTAGGTCGTCCTTCTAAGATCCAAACTTAAAAGTAGCCTACTCATACCAAAGTTGTGTGCGAGAGAGAGAGAGAGAGAGAGAGAGAGAGAGAGAGAGAAGAGAGAGAGAGAGAGAGAGAGGAGAGAGCACAACACACACACACAACACACACACACACACACACACACACAACACACACACCACAACACGGACGGACAGACAGACGACGACAGACGACAGACAGACAGACAGCAGAGAGATTCAGATTCTTTAGAGAGAGGAGAGGGGGGGGGGGTCAGACAAAAGACAAACAAGAGACGACAGAGGCTGCTAGACCAGCAAACAGACAAAAAGAAAAATGTGAGAGAATCAGGTCCACGGCACGAAACAGGCGGCCACGCATGCATGCAGTCTCTAGGAATGAAACTAACCGACCGACAAAGTCAGAACGGATCAGGCTTAGCTAGGTGTTCACGACAACCCGCCTTCTTTCAATGCTGTCTTCCAAGCGGGGAGGCACGAGAGAACATGGTGCCAACACAACACACCCTTCCGCCTCTCACCTCGCTCCACTCCAGCACACTTCGGAAGTCTTCAATACGAACGCCATAGGCGTCATTACAGTGGAGTAGGCACAAATTCGGTGGTACATCCGCTCAGGTGAACACCGGCCGTAGGGATGGGATCCAGTGGGCCTTGCCAGGCGATGACCACTACGACGACTACCCCCTCACCTGGCCCCCGAGGTACCGACGCCTCTGTCATGCCACACAACTTCAACAGCACGCTCAGGTTGCTGCAAACGACTGCCGAGGAAAGCGTGTTACACTGCATTGTGTTTCTGGTCACGAGTCCGTTTATGCAAACGACTGCAGGGGATATAATTGTCAGCTGGGTTGGGTCCGCTGATGCAAATGACTGCAGGGGTTAGATGTGAGTTGGATTTCTCCTGTATTTATTTACAAATAACTTTTTACCCGGATGTTTGATGTGAGTTTACTGCTGTTGTAATTTAATGAAGTGTTATGACTGGCGTGACTGTGTGATGAGTGTGCTTGCCACCTCGAAACATTCCTAATGCAATTGTATTGATATTGGCAATAAAGTCGTACTGTATTGAAAGCATGATACATAGTATGCGTCTCGGGTCACGTGACCATGGATGCAAATGACTGCTGGGGAGCTCGTCAGATAAGAGCAAGTTAACCGTTTCAGGATCATCAGTTCGCTGAGACAACCCGACTCCACATCTTCACCACACTGCTTCAACTGCAATTTAGAACAAAAACCCGAGGGGGGGGGGGGGGGGGGGGGGGGGGGGGGTAGGAGGAGGAGGAGAGACACGTGCTAATTTCTACAGATCACAAGGACGCAAAGAAGATGTGACTGGACACACGTTGCACTCTCCAAGAACAGGTTGTGTGTGTGTGTGTGTGGGGGGGGGGGGGGGGGGTGGGGGTGGTGGTGAGGGGGTTGTGAGGGGGTTATTGGAAGGCACGTGCTGATTGCTACAGATCACGAAGTCTCACAGACGATGTGACCGGACGCACGTTGGACTGTCCAAGAACATGGTGTGTGTGGGAGGGTCGGTGGGGGGTGGGGGGAGGGGGGGGGGGCGATATGCGAGGCACCAAACTCCAAGCACTGGTTTACGACATCCTTCCTTTGGAGGAGGGTGCCGGAAAGCGATGTTCGGAGTGTGGGGAGGCACGTGCTAATTGCTGCGAATGACAAGGACGCAAAAAGGATGTGAGTGGACGCTGGACACAAGCTGCACTGTTCAAGAACAGATTTCCAGCGTGGGGTCAAAGCAAGGCGCCTGCTCATGACGCCGTCGTGAAGATCGAACTGGAGAAGACGGCGTGCAACCAAACCCAACAACTCCTGACAGGAGGTGAAGCATCCAGAGCTATATATGGCTTATTCTCAACTACTCCGGGCTTAAACAAGAGAAAACCTTTGAGGGGACTTTCATTTCTGCGTTCACAGTACCCGGCCGCGGGATGAAGTCTACGTGTTGAAGCTGTGAATAGCAAGGTCTTCGATCATTTGGAATATGAAAGTGGATGAAGGCTACGTGCTGAAGCTGTGAATAGCAAGGTCTTCGATAATTTGGAATATGAAAGTGGACGAAGGCTACGTGCTGAAGCTGTGAATAGCAAGGTCTTCGATAATTTGGAATATGACAGTGGATGAAGTCTACGTGCTGAAGCTGTGAATAGCAAGGTCTTCCATAATTTGGAATATGAAAGTGGATGAAGTCTACGTGCTGAAGCTGTGAATAGCAAGGTCTTCCATAATTTGGAATATGAAAGTGGTTTAAGTCTACGATCTGAAGCTGTGAATAGCAAGGGATTCTGTAATGATGATATCCGCAAAACCTACGAAAATCACCCATCGGCAGGACGGCAGGAAATTCATTGTTCAACCAGAAGAATGAGAAACCAACGAGGGCCGTACAAAAAAAAGTTCCCAGATAAAAATAGAAGAAGAAGAAGAAGAAGAAGAAGAAGAAGAAGAAGAAGAAGAAGAAGAAGAAGAAGAAGAAGAAGAAGAAGAAGAAGAAAGAAGAAGAAGAAGAAGAAGAAAGAAACCCACACCAGCAGTCAAAAAGAACTTCCGACTTTCTCGACAAACGTTCTGCCAACGACCGCTTTGAAACGCCAAGGGTCTAAGATTCTTTACACCTCTATGACACTTTCTCCTAGTGTCAGCTTATCGTGTATAGCTGAGGATACAAACAGTCTCCACTCCCAATAACGGTTAAGGGTATAGGAGTCACAGACTCAATAGTTGGCCCCGGCAATTTGCATCCAACGTCATTTGTCCTTTTTGAACCCCCACCCCTCGCCCCTCCACCTCCACCCCCACCCTTCTCTTTTCTTTCCTTTTGATTCTGTGCTAACGATTTTTCTTACAGTGCTCACAGTTATTGTGAAGCGGGTTATGATCATGGCAGCTAACGGGCTATAGAAATACGCGTCATTATTAGTATCATTATTATCACCTAACTCACAGAAGGCCACGGGTGGACGTGCGTTGACTACGCCACCGTGCGGAACATTCTTTGCCTCTGGCATATGTAGGCAGTAACACCAAGCACCACGTGCGAACATAACGCGGAATAGACTTTGTTACGCTCCCCGTAACCCGTCTTATGTCTGTAACGAAAATGCGATTAAACGGCCGTAAAGATTGGAGCAGACGTACAGGCCAAGCGTGTGTATTATAAGGGCCTTTTGCATCACACCGCTCAGTGAAAGTGGGAACTATTTGCTCCTGTACCCCCGGCACTGGTTTAGTACCTGTGACTCACTACTGAACGGCTGGATGGTGGAAGGTGCTCTGGCACATGTTCCCCCACACACGTCATCTACAACGATTATATATTACAGGCTACAATACACACACTTACGTGCAACATCACCTTCGTTCGATCAAAGCGTGGGAGATTGTTATATATATATATATATATAAAATATATATAGAGAGAGAGAGAGAGAGAGAGAGAGAGAGAGAGAGAGGAGAGAGAGAGAGAGAGAGAGAGAGAGAGCCTATCTCTGCTGCTAGTCTATCCCTGCTGCTAGTTTTTTTGTTTTTTTTTTTTGTTTTTGTTTTTAAGTGTCTATGACTCATTGTTGGACGACAGAATGGTGAGAAATTGTCTAGCACCTGCTATACACACCACACACAGCTATTAGCTTTAATACACGCAGTGCACACGTTATAGCATCACCCGATTCGATCAAAGCGTGGGATATTGTTTGCTTCACGTTTTTTATATACATCCTATTCCCGCTGCTGTTTTTTAGTGTCTGTGACGCATTGTTGGACGACAGAATGGTGGGAAATGGTCTAGCACCTGCTATGCGCATCACACACAGCTATTAGCTTTAATACATGCAGTGCACGCCTTTGTGTATACAGTCATAGCATCACCGGTTCAATCAAACGTGGGATATTTGTTCGTATACTCCCTCTGTACTGGCCGAGTGTCTGTGACTTAGAATTGGCGTTGTGATGTTTGCCTGCGTTGGCCGGACAGTCCTGCTTAAGTTCGCCAGTTATGGTGCTTTTACGACTTGCCGTGTCCCACGTAGCAAGGGACGGTTGAAAGATCCTCCCTCCAAAGATGTCGACTTTATGAGACGAGAAACCTTCTGGTTTTTGTCTGGGTAGGTTTATTCGTTCCGGGGGGATTAGTTATAAAACCTCTTGACCCTTTTGAGGGCTAGCGTTTGATGTTTTTCGACGATGTTTGCTTTGTTGTGTTTGTATTACTTGGCGGGTCAGGTTCTTTTCCTTCCATCGATCTGATCGTGAATTGATGCCGGCAAAACCACTGAAGCGTGACATTCAGTTGAGGGCAGCCACCTCAGCGGGGTCTCCATTTTTCGTTTCACATCCAGGACTAGACACTGCGACCTGGTTTTTCGTTTCACAAGGACTAGGCACTGCGGCCAACCTGTCTGATCATTAGGTTTTCGTTTCACAAAAAGGACTAGACACTGCGACCAACCAGACTGATCACTGGGTTTTCGTTTGACAACAAGAACTAGACACTGAGACC
>JABMCL010003074.1:1310000-1312500 GCA_018857735.1 Alviniconcha marisindica | reverse complement strand
CCCCCCACCCCTCTCTCTCTCGGCTGCCCGCGCTTCACAGGTCCGAGACATAAAGACAATGTAAGTTGGGGATCTCCCGGCAGATTATCGCCGGCGAATTCCAGACAGGTTTTAAATCTTCAGCTGTCGTGGCCGTCATTTAAAAGTGACCAGTCGTCACAGGGGGTCAGTCGTGGCCACGTCGCTGCCTGCTGCCCACTCACAGATAAGCTCCTGACAATCCGGGGGTGTTGGTGTTGGTGTGGAGGGCGGAGGGGGGTGGGTTGGTGGGAGGGTGGAGGCGGGAGGAAAAAAAGGGGGATGTGGGGTGGGGGGGGGGGGTGGGGGTGGGGGAGGAGCTGGTTGTTGACAAGGGAGAGATTAAGGACGTTAGGAGAGTGTGTGGGTGATTGTGGGGCGACTCAATCTCCTTTTCCGTCATCGTAAGTTATTCAGTACAAGATTGCACTGATAGGCTGGTGGGCGGGGCGGTGGTGGTGGGGGTGGCGGCGGTGGTGGGGTGGGGGTGGGGGGGGGGGGCGTGATAGGGGGGCCGGGGGAGGGAAAGGAGGGTGGGGGAGGGATGGTGCAATCGTTGGGGACCATGCTCACTTTCTTAATAATAATCTGATTTTGTTGAAGAAAATAAATAATATATATATAGACAGAGACAGACAGATAGACAGACAGACAGATAGACAGACAGACAGAGAGACAGAGAGAGAGAGAGAAAGGGAGAGAGAGAGAGAGAGCTAGAAACAGACAAAGAGACAGAGAGAATAGAATATATATATAATATCGATTCTCTCTCTCTCTCTCTCTCTCTCTCTCTCTCTCTCTCTCTCTCTCTCTCTCTCTCTCTCTCTCTCTCTCTCTCTCTCTCTCCTTTACACTT
This sequence comes from Alviniconcha marisindica, assembly GCA_018857735.1. NCBI lineage: Eukaryota > Metazoa > Mollusca > Gastropoda > Provannidae > Alviniconcha > Alviniconcha marisindica. Next base: position 1,311,626 of record JABMCL010003074.1, on the reverse strand, counting down.
TTCACTGACACCACTAAGGTTTCTTGGCATAATCAAGTTACACTGCACATTCACCGGCTAATTCCCATCCGACCACAAAAACAAAACAGACACGATAGTTATCATGAGTCTGCTAGTTAGCAAATTCGCTGCCCATGTGGCCTGCGTAAAAGATTGCACTAGCAAGGAACACGCTTGTACAGACGTCGGAAACAAACGAAGACACTACATTACGGGAAGGGAAGGGGGGGGATACAGTAGGCTTCGAGTGGTGGAGCTGACTGTTTCTTCCGTGGAGGACAGTGCGGGTTTGATGACCTTGTTTTCGTTGCTGAGGAAAAATACCCATGACAGCTCGAGAAGCCTGCTTTTGCCCTCTAGTTCATTGAGTAACAAGTGTCATGTAACCAGACCCACAGGACTGATGCCGAGTCAGCATTTTGCTGTCTAGTTCATTGAGTAACAAATGTCATGTAACCAGACCCACAGGACTGATGCCGAGTCAGCTTTTGCTGTCTAGTTCGTTGAGTAACAAGTGTCATGTAACCAGACCCACAGGACTGATGCCGAGTCAGCATTTTGCTGTCTAGTTCATTGAGTAACAAGTGTCATGTAACCAGACCCACAGGACTGATGTCGAGTCAGCTTTTGCCCTCTAGTTCATTGAGTAGCAAGTGTCATGTAACCAGACCCACAGGACTGATGCCGAGTCAGCTTTTGCTGTCTAGTTCGTTGAGTAACAAGTGTCATGTAACCAAACCCACAAGACTGATGCTGAGTCAACTTTTGCTGTCTAGTTCATTGAGTAACAAGTGTCATGTAACCAAAGACCCACAGGACTGATGCCGAGTCAGCTTTTGCTGTCTAGTTCATTGAGAAAGCAAGTGTCATGTGACCAAACCCACAGGACTGATGCCGAGTAAACTTTTGCTGTCTAGTTCATTGAGAAACAAGTGTCATGTAACCAACCCACAGGACTGATGCCGAGTCAGCTTTTGCTGTCTAGTTCATTGAGTAACAAATGTCATGTAACCCAGACCCACAGGATGATGCCGAGTCAGCTTTTGCTGTCTAGTTCGTTGAGTAACAAGTGTCATGTAACCAGACCCACAGGACTGATGCCGAGTCAGCATTTTGCTGTCTAGTTCATTGAGTAACAAGTGTCATGTAACCAGACCCACAGGACTGATGTCGAGTCAGCTTTTGCCCTCTAGTTCATTGAGTAGCAAGTGTCATGTAACCAGACCCACAGGACTGATGCCGAGTCAGCTTTTGCTGTCTAGTTCGTTGAGTAGCAAGTGTCATGTAACCAAACCCAAAAGGACTGATGCCGAGTCAACTTTTGCTGTCTAGTTCATTGAGAAAGCAAGTGTCATGAAACCCAAAGACCCACAGGACTGATGCCGAGTCAGCTTTTGCTGTCTAGTTCATTGAGAAAGCAAGTGTCATGTGACCAAACCCACAGGACTGATGCCGAGTCAACTTTTGCTGTCTAGTTCATTGAGTAGCAAGTGTCATGTAACCAAACCCACAGGACTGATGCCGAGTAAAGCTTTTGCTCTCTAGTTCATTGAGTAACAAGTGTCATGTAACCAAACCCACAGGACTGATGCCGAGTAAAGCTTTTGCTGTCTAGTTCATTGAGTA
>JABMCL010003074.1:1292500-1305000 GCA_018857735.1 Alviniconcha marisindica | reverse complement strand
AAGAAGGAGGAGGAGGAGGAGGAGGGGAGGAGAAGGACGAGGAGGAGGAGGAGAACGAGGACGAGAAGAAGAAGAAGAAGGAGGAGGAGGAGGAGAGGGAAAGACAAGAGAAAAAAAGAAGAAAAAGGGAGGAGGAGGAGGAGGAGGGAGGAGAAGGACGAGGAGGAGGAGGAGAACGAGGACGAGAAGAAGAAGAAGAAGGGGGAGGAGGAGGAGAGGGAAAGACAAGAGAAAAAAAGAAGAAGAGAAGAGGGGGAGGAGGAGGAGGAGAAAGGACGAGGAGGAGGAGTAGAACGAGGACGAGAAGAAGAAGAAGAAGGAGGAGAGGAGGAGAGGGAAAGACAAGAGAGAGAGAAAAAGAAGAAGAAGAAGGAGGAGGAGAGGAGGAGGAGGAGAAGGACGAGGAGGGGGAAAGAAGAACGAGGACGAGAAGAAGAAGAAGAAGGAGAGGAGGAGGAGAGGGAAAGACAAGAGAGAGAGAAAAAGAAGAAGAAGAAGGAGGAGGAGGAGGAGGAGGAGGAGAAGGACGAGGAGGAGGAGTAGAACGAGGACGAGAAGAAGAAGAAGAAGGAGGAGGAGGAGGAGAGGGAAAGAAGAGAGAAAAAAAGAAGAAGAAGGAGAAGAACAACTAAGAAGGAGAAGGGGAAGAACAAAGAGGACGACGACGATGAAGAGGAGGAGGAGGAGGAGGAGGATATGCAGGAGATCAAGAAGAAGAAGGAGGAGGAGGATATGCAGGAGATCAAGAAGAAGAAGGAGGAGGAGGAGGAGGAGAAGGACGAGGAGGAGGAGAACGAGGACGAGAAGAAGAAGAAGAAGGAGGAGGAGGAGGAGAGGGAAAGACAAGAGAGAGAGAAAAAAGAAGAAGAAGAAGGAGGAGGAGGAGGAGGAGGAGGAGAAGGACGAGGAGGAGGAGGAGAACGAGGACGAGAAGAAGAAGAAGAAGGAGGAGGAGGAGGAGAGGGAAAGACAAGAGAGAAAAAAAGAAGAAGAAGGAGAAGAAAACTAAGAAGGAGAAGGGAAGAACAAAGAGGACGACGACGATGAAGAGGAGGAGGAGGAGGAGAGAGGATAGCAGGAGATCAAGAAGAAGAAGGAGGAGGAGGAGGAGGAGAAGAAGGACGAGGAGGAGTAGAACGAGGACGAGAAGAAGAAGAAGAAGGGGAGGAGGAGGAGAGGGAAAGACAGGAGAAAGAGAAGAAGAAGAAGGAGAAGAACAAAGAGGACGACGACGATGAAGAGGAGGAGGAGGAGGAGGAGGATATGCAGGAGATCAAGAAAAAGAAGGAGGAGGGGGAGGAGGAGAAGAAGGACGAGGAGGAGTAGAACGAGGACGAGAAGAAGAAGAAGAAGGAGGAGGAGGAGGAGAGGGAAAGACAAGAGAGAGAGAAAAAGAAGAAGAAGAAGGAGGAGGAGGAGGAGGAGGAGGAGGAGGAGAAGGACGAGGAGGAGGAGGAGAACGAGGACGAGAAGAAGAAGAAGAAGGAGGAGGAGGAGGAAGAGAAGAAGAAGAAGGAGGAGGGGGAGATAAGAAGGGAATGAGAAGGAGAAGAAGAACAAGAAAAACGAAAGAGGGGAAGAAGGAGCAGGCAACAAGAACAAGACTGAGAAAAAGAAGGAGAAGGGAGGAAAAAAAGAGGAGGAAGAGGAAGAAGAAGAAAGAACAAGAACAGAAAGAAGGAGGAGGAGAAGGAGAAGAAGAAGAAGAAGAAGAAGGCAGTATCCAGAATTAGCCCCGTCCACTTTGTGTACAGACGGAATGAATTTAATTTTACACAACACTTACTGAAGAAAGAAAGAAAATATGAAACAAGAATGACTGCTAGCGTTCTAAAACAATATCCAAACACATATATGGTTCAAAAGAACACTTATTTATTAGGACGTTGTGGTTGTGTGTTTTTTGTCCTAGTAATAAAAGGGTTCTTTTGAACCTTTTATGTTTTTGGATACAATACTTACTGGTTGATTTTTCGACTAGGTTTCACTCATATTCATTCCCTAAATATGTAAACATATCGAGTGGCCGATGTATCTCTGCAATGCACTATTAAGCAGTGCTTTGCAGAGATACATCGGCCACTCGACATTTTGAGAAGTTATTTACAGATTTCGATGAGGGAAGATGCGGACGGGGCTAACTTGACATATCACCAAAAGGGGGAAGCAGAAGAGAGGGAGGAGAAAGGGGAAGAAAAAGAAGACATGGAAGTTGAAAACAGAAAAGACAAGAAAAAGAAGACATGGAAGTTGAAAACAGAAAAAAGACAAGAAAAAGAAGACATGGAAGTTGAAAACAAAAAAAGACAAGAAAAAAGACATGGAAGTTGAAAACAGAAAAGAAAAGAAAAAAAGACATGGAAGTTGAAAACAGAAAAGACAAGAAAAAGAAGACATGGAAGGTGAAAACAGAAAAGACAAGAAAAAAGACATGGAAGTTGAAAACAGAAAAGACAAGAAAAAAGACATGGAAGTTGAAAACAAAAAAAGACAAAGAAAAAAGACATGGAAGTTGAAAACAGAAAAGACAAGAAAAAAGACATGGAAGTTGAAAACAGAAAAGAAAAGAAAAAAAGACATGGAAGTTGAAAACAAAAAAGACAAAAAAAAAGACATGGAAGTTGAAAACAGAAAAGACAAGAAAAAAGACATGAAGTTGAAAACAGAAAAGACAAGAAAAAGAAGACATGGAAGTTGAAAACAGAAAAGACAAGAAAAAGAAGACATGGAAGTTGAAACAAAAAAAGACAAGAAAAAGACATGGAAGTTGAAACAGAAAAGACAAAAAAGACATGGAAGTTGAAAACAGAAAGACAAGAAAAAGAAGACATGGAAGGTGAAAACAGAAAAGACAAGAAAAAAGACATGGAAGTTGAAAACAGAAAAGACAAGAAAAAAGACATGGAAGTTGAAAAAAAAAAAGACAAAGAAAAAGAAACAGGAAGTTGAAAAACAGAAAAAGACAAGAAAAAAGACATGGAAGTTGAAAACAGAAAAGACAAGAAAAAAGACATGGAAGTTGAAAACAGAAAAGACAAGAAAAAAGACATGGAAGTTGAAAACAGAAGAAAAAAGAAGACATGGAGGTTGAAAAGAGGGAAGAAAAAAAGAAGACATTGGAAGTTGAAAAAGAGAAGAAAAAAGGAAAAAGAAGACATGGCAGTTGAAAACAGAGAGGAAACAAAGAAGACATGGAAGTTGAAAACAGAGAGGGAAAAAAGAAGAAGAAGACATGGAAGTTGAAAACAGAGAGGGAAAAAAGAAGAAGAAGACATGGAAGTTGAAAACAGAGAGGAAGCAAAGAAGACATGGAAGTTGAAAATACAAGAAGGGCAGGCGGAGAAAGAAAGACAACAAAGACAAGAGAGAGAGAGAGAGAGAGAGAGAGAGAGAGAGAGAGAGAGAGAGAGAGAGAGAGAGAGAGAGAGAGAGAATAAAGAGGATGATGAAGAAAATGAGTTGCAGCAGAAGACAAAGAGGGGAGGAGGAGAAACACCAACGACAACAACCACAACAGCAAAAAGCGGCACAAGAATCAGACGCACGACAAGAAGAGCAACAACACGAACAGGAAAAAAGCACCTACAAGAAAAGAAGGGAAGGAAGCTGAACAAGAAAGACAGAAGAAAGGAGGGAAGAACAAGAAGGCAGCCACAAGAAGAAAGAAGAAACACTTGTATCAGCAAATAATCTTACTACTGACAAAGAAGGTCGACCCTATGATCTCAGTGAGAACCAAGAAGATATACCACTACCTACACAACCTCACGGTAAACATTCCTGACACCCTTATCTGCCGTACTGAAGCGCTTCCATCCCTAGACGTACCACCGTGACGACCAACTAGCTTCATCTCCTTCGCCACCAGATAGCACAACCATCAGGTGGTCCATAAGACACTCTCACTTTCCGGTCTGCAACTGAAGGTGGTGCCAGAGAAACGGCGTGGCAATCAGCTCAGGTGTTGCTACCTGTAGCGTGTTAGGTAATTTCTCAGACAGTATCTTCGCGAGGCGGGCATAGTTGTGATTACGGCCTGCTTGGAACTTTTGTGGGTTGGTGCACTTTACCTTGTTCTGGGTCACTTTTGTTGATGAAGAAAGTCTGAAAATTAGCCAGAATTTCGGAACTTGTAGAGTTTTAGAACTGGGAAATTTGAGTCGTGGCAGCGTACAAATATTACGGACCGTTCCGATAACGCGTTCTTTGTATTGTCTCACGTTTGTTTTGTTTCGCGCAAGCGTGGACGTGCGTGTATTTTCATCAAGAATTGGCGTGCTTCTAATTAAAATGACTTTTTTTTCTTCTTCTTTTTTTCACATAATTTTTTACTTCAGTGCTTCTGATTTCAGTTTTTGTGACCTGTAAGGTTTTTGTTTCTATGTGTACAGCGAAATGACACGAAAACAACAGAGCTCAAGCAAAAGCAGATAAGCGTCTTAGCTCTACATCTCAGTCATTTCTCACCGTTTAGCTGTTGTTTAAGTTGTTGTTGAAGTGATGCTTAATGTCCTCAGATGTCAGCTGACATATTAGGGACAAGTTGTGACCAATGCCGAAGCACGGTGCAATAATTCTTTACGTCCACGGAAACCAGAAGGCTCGTTAGGACGGACAGTCCAGGACGTCCACCTCGACTCTCACACAGCTCCTGAACCATGTTGTTTAAGTGTCGTTTTGTAGCTTGATAAAGGAGATCTCCCCGAAAATTCGCATGTTGTGTCAGTTTTGTCCTAATAAACAGCGTTCTTGTATGTGTTTGGATCTTGTACGGCAAAGTGTTAGCTGTAGTTAACAGACGGGTTTTGTAGGAATTATCTATTGCTCTTATTATCGCTTTACTTTCCTGTTACCATTCGCTCGTCTGGAGGTGACTGGGTGCGTTTGATGGGACGTCACAATCAGATTACTAACCAGCGAACCAGTATATGCTCACTTTGCTCTTATTTAAGCAAAAAATTGTGGCATACTTTATCAGCTCGTCTGCGTTAACTCTATCTCTACCTGGAATTACCAGCTCTTGGATGCAAATGTCCCATCATCCGCGTAGGGTTAGGGTCACATCAGGACGAAACACATATTCCGAGTTCCTCAACACAAGTTCAGAATGTTGCCTAAGTAATAATAGTAATGTACATTTATCATGCGCTCATCAACGCCATGAGCGCTCACATGATACATATTAACCTAAATATGATATTCTATACACATGTAGAGCACAGTCCCACCAAAACAATTTACATAAAGTATTATACGGAAAAACAAACACACGCACAACCACACACACTACACACACACACACACACACACACACACACAACACACACACACACACACACACACACACACACACACACACACACACACACACACACACACACACACAACACACACACACACACACACACACACACACACACACACACACACACACACACACACCACACACACACACACACACACACACACACACACACACACACACAACACACACACGACACACACACACGCACACACACAACACACACACACACACACACAACCACACAATGACTGTAGCAGAAATCCCAACACATAAAAGGTTCAAAAGAACGCTTGGCGGTGGGGGGGGGTGGGGGAGAGAGATTACCTACCCCTACACTGTCACCTACACTGTCACCACTGACAAGATTGATTTATGCATTGAGATAAGATCAGATGGGCAGCAATGAGCTATTTTAATGTTTAATGTTTCATTAATTGTGAGGGGCAAAGTCACAAGACTTTGTCAACAACAACAAAACTTTGTTCTCTCTCTACACTTCGACCTTAAAACACACACACACACACACACACACACGCACGCACGCACGCACGCACCACACACTCACACAACACACACACACACACACACACACACACACACACACACACACACACACAGCACACACACACACACACACACACACACAAACGCACGCACGCACGCACGCACGCACGCACGCACGCACGCACGCACGCACGCACGCACGCACGCACGCACGCACACACACACACACACACACACACACACACACAACTTTTGAAGAGAAAGAACAGCCGGAGCGGGAAATCAAACCCATGTCGTTCCCTTACCGCAGGGCCAGACCGGCTCACACACGATCACATGCGTTTCGGAACCTGTCTATATTTCACATGCACTCATAACGGAAATCTGGACCAGCCTCTTCAGCCTTTTCTGCCTCTTCAGCCTCTTCAGCCTTTTCAGCCTCTTCAGCCTCTTCAGCCTTTTCAGCCTCTTCAGCCTCTTCAGCCTCTTCTGCCTTTTCAGCCTCTTCTGCCTCTTCAGCCTCTTCAGCCTTTTCAGCCTCTTCAGCCTCTTCAGCCTTTTCAGCCTCTTCAGCCTCTTCAGCCTTTTCAGCCTCTTCAGCCTCTTCAGCCTGTTCAGCCTCTTCAGCCTCTTCAGCCTTTTCAGCCTCTTCAGTCACGGATTCAGAACGAAACGATAACAAGATTATTACAGCGCTTTTTTCTCAGAGGGGTCAACGACTGCCAGCGTTGTGCAAGTAGTCGTTTGACTCTTCCGAAAAAAAGCACATCAATAATCAAACGGCAATCAACGGATCAACCGGGACTGTTTAAAAGGTTAAGTGAACAGCTATCACCGGGTTGTAAATTTGAGCATAATGTGTTTTAAATTGTATCCTATGGGACATGATGAATTGAAAAGGTCGGGAAACCGTCGTGGTATCGCCTGACCCGTCATCACTGTAAACACATGTTATCAAACGTCTTGACACTCATCGAGGATAATTACGTGAAGCGTGGTTACCAGTTCCCCCCCAAAAAAAAAGAAGACGATAAAGCAATTTCACACTAAAGCGCTAAACACTGTGGTTTGTGTACAGTGACCTAGAGTCTTGATTAATTTTGTTTTTCTCCCAATTTCACCCCTGGTGTGTGAGACTGATTACAGAGATGTTATTTACACCGGGTGTTCCGGTTTGTTCTGTCTGTCTGTCTGTCTGTCTCTATCTCTGTCTCTGTCTCTCTCTGTCTGTCCATCTCTCTCTGTGTCTCTCTGTCTGTCTCGATCTCTGTCTGTCTGTCTGTCTGTCTCTGTCTCTGTCTCTCTCTGTCTCTCTCTGTCTCTCTCTGTCTCTGTCTCTGTCTCTGTCTCTCTCTCTCTCTCTCTCTCTCTCTCTCTCTCTCTCTCTCTCTCTCTCTCTCTCTCTCTCTCTCTCTCCGTGAAAATGATCGATAGACTAGTTATTCTCTGCGTGAACCCCAGTAAACCTCCCGTACCCCCACCCCCCCCCCCCCCCCCCCCCCCACCCCCGCCTCTCGTTCCAATCCCCGCCCTCCACTTTTTCTCTGTTCTCCTTCTTTCTCTCTCCCACAAGTGCCCCTGTCTCTCCTTCCGGCCTGTCAGCTCCTTCCATCTCTCTCTGTCTCTCCCTCTGTCTCTCTGTCTCTGTCTCTCTCTGTCTCTATGTCTCTCTGTGCCTCTGTGTCTCTGTCTCTGTGTCTATGTGTCTCTCTGTGTCTGTGTCTCTGTCTCTCTCTGTCTCTGTCTCTCTGTCTCTCTGTCTGTGTGTGTGTGTCTGCCTCTGTCTATCTGTCTCTGTCTCTGTCTGTCTGTCTGTCTGTCTGTCTCTGTCTCTGTCTCTGTCTCTGTCTCTGTCTCTCTCTCTCTCTCTCTCTCTCTCTCTCTCTCTCTCTCTCTCTCTCTCTCTCTCTCTCTCAATTTCTCTCTGTCTTTTGCCTTACTGCAACAGTACCATGTTCCACTGAGTGTTCAATGCTTCTCCATCAACAGATCTCTTGCCCGAATTTCGGTAAACAGAAAACGGAGAATAAAGTACTGTCACTGAATAAAGTACTGCCACTGACAATAAATGGTACGGGCGAGACTTCCGGTTTTACGGGTGATACTTCCGCAAAAATAACCGAGCGAGAATGCGTAAAACAACTTAGTACAACACCACTTTACTCGATGAACCAAGGACAACCATGACAGCGCCCTTCCATCGAGACAGCTCATAAAAAAAAAACTATTTAAAAATAGTATGAATAAGGCTTCATAAGACCTGTTGTTGGAATTCCGACTTGTTATGTACTCTAACGGGGAAGGAACTGGTTTCCGAATCAATATATTGTTTGCTAGCTTAACCTACCTGTCCTCGACACTATTTTTGGAAAGAAATTGCACCATCTGCTCGCGAATTTGTTGGCCGGGAAATGGGTTACCAAAATATTATTATATAAAAAAAAATCAGTCAGCAACTGTATGCCAGATCAATGCGCTGACGACAAAGCCACGTCATGAAGTGAAACTGAGTATCCTAATCATCAAAAACAACATTCTTCTCAAGCCTACGTTCAACCGTTGCGCGTCGCTCTTCCAACAAACAAGTTTGTTAAGTGCGTTCTTTGTCTTCTGTCAGTCTGCCAACTGCACCGCACTACGATCAACAAGATTCATCTCAATGTATGGTGACTTATTAGCGTCAAAAGTACATTACTGTAACGATCACAAGCTATAGCCAATCCATGTAATGCTAGCTTTCTTCTGAATCGAGATTATTGTAATTGTGTGGAAGTAACGGTAACTCTCTGTGCCTGTGCGAGTGAGTAGAGCCCCTTTGCGTCTGCTCGGCGACGGGGTAAAAATGGTGCAACGGATTTTCCGTTTTAATGACGCCGCCAGAGTGGCAGCAAATAAATAACACACACACACACACACACACACACACACACACACACACACACAACACACACACACACACACACACACACACACACACACACACACACACACACACACACACACACACACACCACAAAGAGAGAAGAGAGAGGAGAGGAAGGTACTGCAATCTGTCTCTTCATTAAACTGGTCTACCCCATCTCCACACACACACATACTCTCTCCACCACCACCTCTCTCTCTCTCTCTCTCTCTCTCTCTCTCTCTCTCTCTCTCTCTCTCTCTCTCTCTCTCCTTCCTTCCTCCCCTCTCTCTAATGTACGATCTCTACCTGACCCCCGTCGGTGGTGACCGAGAGATTTCACCGCCGAAAGGCTATGATGGACTGTCCGATAAAACTAGCGGCTGTTGAAAGAGCGGTGCGCCTCGTCCGAGCGTGCTGATTGGCCGATCTCGGTCTGTCACCCAAATCTCAGATGCATGTTAATGACAATAAGCACCACATCATTAAAATCGATACCCTTTTGGCGCTAGTAAGACGCCATACGCGTCAACATATAATTTGTAGGTCTCCGCTGCGTCAATGGTCCCGGCGGAGCGGACGCGTAGCCCGTCAAACTGGTCCAACAAAGACTGGACCTTCCCGCTGGGGCCAGTTTCACAGGCTAGCGACTACCGTAAAGTTCTCTAAATGACGCACGCTTGACAGATTTCAAAGTCTAGGTCCGTGACGCAGATTGCGCCGGTCGGTAAGTTTGTCGGCAGAAGCGGGCGACGTAACCCGCCAGACCTGCTGCGTCTCGGTCGTCATCACTGTAGCTGCTGATGAATATTAATGGAGACGAACACTGCCGGGACGGTGACGTAAAACTGAACCATCATCTTCGACGAAATCGTACTGTTTCGAGTACGCACGGTCAAAATGTATAGTACTTTAGTAGCCTCAGTACTTTTCCTGTGCTTTTGTGTGTGTGTGTGTGTGTGTGTGTGTGTGTGTGTGTGTGTGTGTGTGTGTGTGTGTGTGTGTGTGTGTGTGTGTGTGTGTGTGTGTGTGTGTGTGTGTGTGTGTGTGTGTGTGTGTGTGTGTGTGTGCGTGCATACGCCTACTGTGAGTTTTCTTGAGCTGCATTGTTTTGTATATTGGTAATTTTAATTTACCCCCCCCCCACACCCCGCCCCCCACCCCTTTTTTTTTGGGGGGGGCGGGGGGGTGTTTTGTTTTGCTTTGTTTTTGTTTTGTTTGCTTGTTTGTTTGTTGTGCGTGCTAGTTTTCTTGTACGTGATATTCTTGTATATTACTTTATTGTACTTTTGGTGATGTTGTTGTTTGTATATTTGCTAATTTTGATGTATATTATTATGTAGTATACTGTTACTTTTAATTCGTATTATTCTAAGTTTAAAAAAATAAAAAATGTCGGAGAATGGTTTTTGTCATAGGCACAGTAAATTTACGTTGATCAGAGAATAGTGCTATGTAGATTAATTTTCTATTCCTTTCCTCTCGCCCCCCCCCCCTCCCTCCAGCTCCTGTTGTAAACAGAAACGGCGTCAAACACGTATGAAGTAGAAAGACCGTTCACACACACACACACACAACACACACACACACACACACACACACACACACACACACACACACACACACACACACCCCACCCACCCCACACAACACACACAGCACTCACACACACACACACACACAACACACATACGCACACAGACATATACCACGCACCCAGGACGCCTATACCACACACACACACACACACACACACACACACACACACACACACACACACACACACACACACACACACACACACACACGTAGGTACTCAGATGATACTCCCGCCCCCACCCCCCTCCATGACCCCCACCCTGCCACGCGCACACACTGACACAAACACTAATGCATAACTCCGTTGGTCAAAGCGGCCCACGTTGGAGCAAGGAGGCGGTGTCGCTTCAAACAACGATCGTTCCGCTTCGTGTAGCACCGGTGACAATTGCGCTTCCGGAGCCAGAAGAGGCGCCTCCGCTTAGACTCCTGCTGCATGTGTGGACACGGTGCCGTGTAACCGTGCCCGGTACTTCTTGCTGTGCCCCCTATTGGTACTAAAATCGTCCGACACACGCACACACACACGCACACACACACGCACACACACACATACACACCACACACACACACACACACACACACACATACACACACACACACACACACACACAAACACACACACACACCACACACAACACCATCATACCACACACACCACACACACACACACACACACACACACACACACACCACACACACACACACACACACCACACACACACACAACCACTACACACACACCACACGCACACACACACACACACACACACACACACACCACACACACAGACACACACAAACCAAAACTCAATCAACATCAGCACACATGCTTGCATCCGCACGCACGTAGCGGAGGCATCCCCACGCATCGCACGCTCGTAGCACGGACACGCACGGAGCACACAAACAGACACTCACATACACAACCTCACCGACACACACACATTGGCACATACGTACGCAGACTCGCGTTCTCTTCGATAATGAGATCGTTGACGTCAGCGCAACCACAGGCGTCATCGTTATCGTCATTATCGTTATTATTATCATTATTGTCGTTTTCAGTAATAGTAGTGGCTGGAAGAGGAGAAGTAGCAGCGGAAGTAGTAGTAATATACACGTATTATAACAATTATTATTATCAGTAGTAGTAGGAGGAGGTGGAGGAGGAGGAGGAAGCGGAGGAGGAGCAGCAGCAGCAGTAGTAGTAGGAGTAGCAGCAGCAGTTGTTATGGTACATATATATATATTATACTTATTATTACCGTCATTATTACTAATAACAGCAGCAGTAGTAGGAGCAGCTGGAACACACATACTACTATAATTATTATCATCCTTTTTAATAACAGCAGCAGTAGTAGTAGTGGTACAGATATATTGCTATAAATATTGCTATAATTATGATCATGATCAGTAGTAGTAGTAGTAGTAGTAGTAGTAGTAGTAGTAGTAGTAGTGGTTTCTAAATATTGCTATAATTATGATCATGATCAGTAGTAGTAGTAGTAGTAGTAGTGATATATAAATATTGCTATAATTATGATCATGATCAGTAGTAGTAGTGGTATATAAATATTGCTATAATTATGATCATGATCAGTAGTAGTAGTAGTAGTAGCAGCAGAGGCAGTAAAGATACACACACGTTATTCTAAGCATTATTACTGTCATTATTAATTGTTGTAGTAGTAGCAGCAGCAGCAGTGGTACACATATATTATAATAATAATTATTAATGATAATAGCAGTGTTTGTGGCAGCCGCAGAAGTAGTGTACACATAATTATGGTGCTATAATTGATGTTGTCAATAGTAGTAGCAGTAGTAGTAGCATCAGCAGCAGCAGCAGCAGTAGTAGTAGTAGTAGTAGTGTTTTTCGATTTTTGGCGGATACACTTCGATAGAATCTTGCCGTTTCTTCACGACCCTAAATTCTAGACGGCTAATACTTATTACAGCAATAAGAACACCAACGCTAAATCTTTAATCACAATGAAGCGCACAACCACGCGGCGATGAAACAGCTCAGAGACAAGCAGCATAACCGCTACACTGGGGGAAACGAACCAAATTAACGGGCAGTTAAAAAATGCGCGACTGGCCCGAGTCGCCGGTTCTGTTTCAACAGAACGGGTAGAGAGAGAGTAAGATGTCCTTTGCTTCGGTGTGTACAGCACAAATTAC
>JABMCL010003074.1:1282500-1290000 GCA_018857735.1 Alviniconcha marisindica | reverse complement strand
CGTGCGTGCGTGCGCGCGCGCGCGCGCTGACGTCATATGAAATTCTGCACCTGGATATGCTGCTATTAACTCCTTCGTAACTGCTGCGCGAGTCATGACGTGTACGTTAGGCAGTCAGATCGTTTACATGGGCACTGTATCATTACACAGGAATGCTACAAGGTAAATCCATTACATGCCCCACAGTGCATACTTGCCCGAAACCTTGTCCCAAGCTCCGTTTTTTGTTTTTTGTTTTTTGTTTTTTTGGGGTGGGGTCTTGTTTGAGTTTGTTGTTGTTTGTTCTTAGGGGTAACTAAGTTCGTTTGCTTGCATACTTGTTTGCTTCGTTCTCTGTTGTTTGCTGTCGTAGCTGTTGTTGGGGATGCTACTGTGGGTGTTGTGAATACGGTTACAGCTGTTGTGGATACTGTTTTGGACGTAACTGCGGATGTTGGCGTGGCCGATGTTGTGAATGTTGTGCAGGTATTGTGGGTGTGGTTGTCGATATTATTGATGGATATTGTTCGACACCTTTTTTGTGAACACAATGGTAGTCATTACCCGCAATAAATATGTGATGTTGTTGTTGATCGCTTTCATATAGCGCTATTCTCCGCTTTCTAGCATACTCACTGTCCACATTGTCCGCAATGAACATTGAAAAATTACACATTGTCCACAATGAACATGGAAAAATTACACATTGTCCACAATGAACATGGAAAAATTACACATTGTCCGCAATGAACATGGAAAAATTACACATTGTCCACAATGAACAGCGAGAAATTACACGTTGCCCATAATGGACATGGAGAAATTACGTATTGCCCTCAATGAGAAATTACGCATTGCCCACAATGAACATGGAGAAATTGCGCATTGCCCATAATGAACATGGAGAAATTGCGCATTGCCCATAATGAACATGGAGAAATTACGCATTGCCCACAGTGAACATGGAGAAATTGCGCATTGTCCATAATGGACATGGAGAAATTACGCACTGTCCATAATGAGCATGCAGAAATTACGCATTGCCCACGATAAAAAAAAAATACGCATTGCCCACAATGGACAGTGACAAATTACGCATTGTCCACAATGAACATAGACAAATTACGCATTGTCCACAATCAGCATGGAAAAATTACACATTGCCCATAATGAACATGGGGAAATTACGCACTGTCCACAGTGAGCATGGAGAATTACATTATGGGCAATGTGAAATTACTCATTTCCCACAATGAGAACTTACGCATTGTCCACAATAAACATGGAGAAATTACGCATTGTCTACAATAAACATAGAGAAATTACGCATTGTCCACAATAAACATAGAGAAATTACGCATTGTCTACAATGAACATATAATAATTATTCGTGATGAACATGAAGAAATTACGCATTGTCCACAATAAACATTGAGAAAGTACGCATTGTCTACAATAAACATAGAGAAATTACGCATTGTCCACAATAAACATAGAGAAATTACGCATTGTATACAATAAACATAGAGAAATTACGCATTGTCCACAATAAACACAGAGAAATTACGCATTGTCCACAATAAACATAGAGAAATGACGCATTGTCTACAAAGAACATAGAATAATTATCCACGAATGAGCATGAAGAAATTACGCATTGTCCACAATAAACATAGAGAAATTACGCATTGTCTACAATATACATAGAGAAATTACGCATTGTCCACAATAAACATAGAGAAATTACGCATTGTCCACAATAAACATACAGAAATTACGCATTATCCACAATAAACATAGAGAAATTACGCATTGTCCACAACGAACATAGAATAATTATCCACGATGAGCATGAAGAAATTACGCATTGTCCACAATAAACATAGAGAAATTACGCATTGTCTACAATATACATAGAGAAATTACGCATTGTAAACAATAAACATAGAGAAATTACGCATTTTCCACAATAAACATAGAGAAATTACGCATTGTCTACAAAGACATAGAATAATTATCCGCGATGAGCATGAAGAAATTACGCATTGTCCACAATAAATATAGAGAAATTACGCATTATCTACAATATACATAGAGAAATTACGCATTGTATACAATAAACATAGAGAAATTACTCATTTTCCACAATAATCATAGAGAAATTACGCATTGTCCACAATAAACATTGAGAAATTACGCATTGTCCACAATAAACATAGAGAAATTACGCATTTTCCGCAATAAACATTGAGAAATTACGCATTGCCTACAACGAACATAGAATAATTATCCGCGATGAGCATGAAGAGATTACGCATTGTCCACAATAAACATAGAGAAATTACGCATTGTCCGCACCGAGAAGAACGGAATACAGCGTTATGTGCCCGCCAATGAAAACGGTGAAACTACGCATTATGCACACAGTTTAATGCCCAGTTTCCGGAAGCCGCATTGACAAGGAGAGTGCGGAGCGGAGAGACAGGGCGCCCGCCTCTAGAGAGTCAACATGGAGTCCCACAGGGCACGGCGCTGGGTCTGACGGTTTAATGCCGGAATTATGTGCACACTCCCGCTCGGAATATTTAATTTTGAAGGTAGATTTCCCGCCTCTGACCCTTTGCCCGCTATGGAAGCGCAGTGTGTTGCAGCTGTGGGCTGAGTGTGTCCGTTGCCATTACTCTCCATGCTTTTCGCCTTCAACCCCCCCCCCCCACCTCCCTTCACCACCCTTTCATTCTTCCTCCCTTCCCCCTCCCTTCTTCCTCCATCCATTACTCTCATCCTTTGCCTTTATTTCCACCTTCACCTCTACCCCACCTTCATTCCCTCTCCTCCTCCTCCTATTCATTCCTCTATCCTTTCGCCTTCATCTCCTCCCCACACGCACATACACCCCACATCACCCACAGTTCTCTCCTCCCCTCTTCCCTCCTTCCATTTCTCTCCTTCTCTGCCTCACCCCCCCACCGCACACACACACCCACACTCACCCACAGCATTCCTCCTCCCCTCTTTCCTCCTCCATTCTACTCTTCATCCTTTCGCTTCACCCCCACCACACACACACCCACACCCACACTCACCCAGTTTCATTCTCCTCCCCTCCTCCCTCCCTCCATTTCATTACTCTTCATCTTTTCGACTTCACCCTCCCCCCACACCCACACACACACACCACACTCACCCACAGTTTCATTCCTCCTCCCCTCCTTCCCTCCTCCATTTCATTACTCTTCATCATTCGACTCACCCCCCCCCACACCCACACCCACACCCACACACCCACACGCACCACTGTTTCATTCCTCCTCCCTTCCTTCCCTCCCTCCATTCCAATACTTTTTCCTTCTGCCTCACCCCCCCCCCCCACACACACACCCCCACACCCCCACACTCACCACTTTCATCCCTCCTCCCCCCCTTCCCTCCCTCTATTCCATTACTCTTCATCCTTTGCCTTCACCCCCCCCCACACCCACACACCCACACACCCACACTCACCCACAGTTTCATTCCTCCTCCCTCCTTCCCTCCCTCCATTCATTACTCTTCATCCTTTCGCCTCCCCCCCCCCCCCCCCCCACACACCCACACACCCACCACACACACACACCACTCACCACTGTCATCTCTCCTCCCTTCCTTCCCTCCCTCCATTCCATACTCTTTATCCTTTCGCCTTCACCCCCCCCCCCCCACACACACACACACCCACACACCCACACTCACCACTGTTTCATTCCCTCTTCTCCTTCCCTCCCTCTATTCCATTACTCTTCATCCTTCGACTTCACCCCCCCCCCCCCCCCTTCACCCATACCCCCACCCTTTCATTCCTCCCTCCCTCCCTCCCGCCATTCCATTACTTCTCCATCCTTTTCGCCTTACTCCCCCCCCCCCCCCCCCATCACCCCTACCTTTCATTCCGCCCTCCCTCTTTTATTCCATTACTCTTCATCCTTCCACCTTCACCCCCCACCCCCCACCCCCACCCTTCACCCTACCCCCCACCTCTTCATTCCTCCTCCCTCCCTCCCTCCCTCCATTCCATTACTCTTCATCCATTTGCCTTCACCCCCCCCCCCACCCCCCACCCCCCCCGCAGTTCTCCTCCCCCCCTCCTCCCCCCCCCCCCCCCCCCCCTCCCCCCCTCCTCCCCCCCCAACCTTCCTTCCCCCATTCCCATTACTCTTCATTTTTGGCCTTCGTCCACCACCCACCACCACCACTTTTTCATTCCTCCTCCCCCTCCCTCCCTCCATCCCTCCACCCCTCGAAAAAATTTAATGACGAAGTTGAGAGAAAGCATGGACGAGTCTGCGGCGGGAATGAGTCATGAACAGCTTGAGAGAACAGAGACGTCATTGTGAGACTGTTCTTCGTGACACAATGCTCGGAGAAATGACTTTCATTTCCAGCTTGAAAAACGATAGGTGCGTGTGTATATATTGTACGTCTGTACAATGACCACGCCTTGGCGTTTGCTCACCTCGCTTCACGCGGGTTGGATACAATGCCTGTTGTCGGAATGTCAGCCTTGTTCGGGTCGTTACGGTCCCAGCGGGGACCGTGTGACGGTTCCTTCGCATTTCAACAGCAAGTTAGCATCTCATCAAACTGCTATGGGCTCCTAGACTGAGTGATTGACAGTTTGGGCTTGAGAAGGGGAGAGAGAGGAGAGAGAGAGGAGAGAGAAGAGCAGGGAGACGAGAGAGATGATAGAAGAGAGACGAGAGAAGAGAGAAACGAACACACGAAAGGGTTTATTGGATATGTAGACAAAGCAAAATTTACGTACCCCCCCCCCCCCCTCCCCCCCTCCCCCCCCCCCACCCCCCAAGCTCCAACAAAAAAAATCTTTTTTAAATCTTTTTTTTTTAGATGTGTTAAATAGAAATTAACATAAAAAGAGAGGAAGGTGACTCAGGTCTTTGTTGTACTTGTGTTAAGTATATCGAGCGCTAATTAACTCCCTTGTGTGTTGAAAAAATGAGGTATTGCTCGTTGGTTTTTGACAAAGCGACTGTGTGTCTTTCCCTGCTTATACTCACTTGTTAATTCGTTTACCGTCCTTCTGATTAACGCTACGTTAACCCTACACCTAACCAAAACTCTAACCATAACCCTGGTCTGCTTCACTTTCAGTGAGTGCATGAACACCAAAGTTATTCACCGTTCTTTTCCATTCAAATCACAAAGTGCCTACACAGACCCACACATAGTTCAGGAGCTGTATGAGACTCGAGGTGGCCGTCCTGGGCTGTCCGTCCTAACGAGCCTTCTCAGTGCTTTCCGTGGACGCACAGAATTATTGAACCATGCTTCGGCATTGGTCTCAACTTGTCCCTAATATGTCAACTGACATCTGAGGACATTAAGCAACAGACCCACACATTTCCGATTAAAAGAAAGCAGTTTTGCCCTTCTCAGAAACATCATTTCAGAGGCTGTCTTGCCACCTATTTGAGCATGGAACAAACCTCTGTACGCACCTCCCATCACACGGACAGCATGGAACAAACCTTTACACCTAGGCTATATACCGCCTGTCACACAGACAAACAGGCACTGCCCAAATCCACTTAACACAAAGTGCATGTTTTTGCACATTTGTTAAAAAACACGCAGGTTGCAGACACGCGCTTTGACAAATACTCTCAAACATCAAACAGTTTAAACCGCCGAGAGTGAAGAAGGAGCACGCGAGACGTAGTCTATAACCAATCAAACAACCCGAGGCAGCCACGTGCAGTAGTTTCAAGTGGGAGACGGGCTAAATAGAAGGCACAGAGGATGGAGGAGATGCCTTTCATGCAGAAGCCTTTCCGAGGGTGTGTGCTGAGCTTCTTTCAATGGGGTACTTATAATATTAAAAGATTATTTGTGGCGCCCCATCTCGTAGGAGCTCGAAGCGCTTACAAAGACATAAAGATAGGCTCATATTGTCACATCCCCAAAAACCCAACCCCACACCCACTCCAACCCAACCCCGCACACACACACACACACACACACACACACACACACACACACGAACGCACCAACACACACACCACCACCACACACACACACACACACACACCCACACACACACACCACACACACATACACACGCACACACACACACACACACACAACACACACACACACACACACACACAACACACACAAAACACACACACACACACACACACACACACACCACACCAACACTACATGCATTACCGGTGATGGATTGGTAGAATGAGAGGAATGAGAAGAACAGAAACGACAAATCAGTATGCAGAAGAGAAGAGGTGGGTTTTCAGTTTTGACATAAAAGAAGGCAGTGGAGAAGAATGCCTAACAACAGAGAGGAGGAGAGTTCCAGATCACAGGTCCAATGTACTGAAAGGATCTCTCCCCAAGGTACTCCTGCCCATCCAAGAAACAGGAAATGTCCGCGGCTGAGCGAAGAGAGCGAGAAGGAGAGTAGAGATGAAGCAAGTCAGAGAGGTATGGAGAAGCTGTACCAGAGACAATGTGGAAGCAGATGAGAGCTATTTTGTATTGAATCCGGCTGCTGATTGGTAACCAGTGGAGATCGTAAGCTATTGACGTGGGCAGACTGAGGAGCTGAGTAGTTGATCAGTCTTTGAATTCTACCATGGAGAACCTGAGGAGAGCCAGCGAGGAGCGCATCACAATAATCAGAGCTAGAGAGAACAGGAGGGGACACGAGTTTTGGTGCCTTCAGAACAAAGATACTGTCGGATTGAACCGATCCGCCTTGATCTCCAGGTAGGCAAGTTGACAGAGTTAGACCTGTTCCTTTAATGCAAGCTGGCTGTCAAAAATGACACCAAGGTTACGTGCTGCATTGGAAAATGGGATGTCACTGACCTACACATAGTGAAGAAGGAAGATCAATTTCAGGAGCAGAGCCTGTTAAAGGATCTCTGTTTTTTTCGTAGTTTAACTGAAGATTCTTCTGAACTACCCAGACCTTCACATCTGAAATGAAGAATTTAATGGCCCCTGTCTGAATGAAACACAGACGAGTTTTCAGAATCAGAATATTATGTGTATACTTATGTTCATGTATTATACTGTGTGTTATTTTACTGGTATCTTTTATGCAGGCAAATTTCTATGTTATTCGTAGACAATAAAGATTCTGTATTCTGTATGTATATTTATTGTTCCAGTAGGACGTTTACAAGGAAATTTGTCTTACGGTGCACAGTAACAAACAGAATAAACAAAAGACTGACACACACGGACGCTGTATGTTAGCACAGACATTCAGGATCAAGGCGCATTTGAAAAAGCGACTCTGGGCCCGTTTTGAGCAGCGTAAATTAATCAAAAAGCACAACAGTCGTGCTTACTGTAAGCAGTGTATAGGCAAGGAGCCGTTCCGCTTTCACTCACTGATGCGGCTCCGTTACAGCTGGAGAAGTGAATGCACCGAACCGGCTCCGCGACATTGTCATGGCGGCGAGCAGGGGCGATAATCTGTCATTCAATGTCTGTGGG
>JABMCL010003074.1:1277500-1280000 GCA_018857735.1 Alviniconcha marisindica | reverse complement strand
CTCTCTCTCTCTCTCTCTTCTCCTCTCCTCTCTCTTTTCTCTCCTGTGTCTCTCTGTTTCTCTCTGTCTGTCTGTTTGTCTGTCTGTCTGTCTATCTCTGTCTGTCTGTCTGTCTGTCTCTGTTTCTCTCTGTCTCTGTCTATCTGTCTCTGTCTCTGTCTGTCTGTCTGTCTGTCTGTCTGTCTGTCTGTCTGTCTGCCTGCCTGCCTGTCTGTCTGTCTGTCTGTCTGTCTGTTCTCTGTCTGTCTGTCTGTCTCTCTCTCTCTCTCTCTCTCTCTCTCTCTCTCTCTCTCTCTCTCTCTCTCTCTCTCTCTCTCTCTCTCTCTCTCTCTCTCTGTGCCCTCCCCACTTCTCTCTTTCTTCCAAACAAGGGGTAGGTTTCTCCTGGGTAACAAATCTCTGACATTTCTCCTTAACCTTCATTTGCATTTTTCTAACGAAAAGAGAAAAGCGAGGGAAATATAAATGGGGGGGAAAAGATATCTCACTCATTTGTCACCCGGCGCGGGATAGCTAGCTTCGCTTGACATTTTGTACGTGCACGCGGGCTGACGTCAGGAATGCATAGACCTACGTTTAAGAGTGAACTGAAGCAAAGACCTAACTTAAAGCAAGGACCTAACCTGACCGCCTGAAAACATAGAAAATGTGCAGATATTTATATTGACTAACTTCATTTGGTAGTTCTGTCAACATTTGTGCGCGCGCGCGCGCACGCACACACACACACACACACACACACACACACACACACACACACACACACACACACACACACACACACACACACACACACACACACACACACACACACACACACACACACACACACACACACACACACACACACACACACACACACACACACCACGGACGCACGACGCACTCAACGCACCAACACCACACACACACACACACACACACACACACACACCACACACACACACACACACACACACACAACACACACCACACACACACGCACGCACGCACGCACGCACACACACACGCACACACACAAAGTCCCTTTATTATTATTATCATTAACCCCTTCACTGCTCCAGCCTGTAAAATTTCCGGGCTGAAAGATGCATGGACACGCCTGCAAACAGTATATTTTCCGGTCCTGTAACACATCTGCTTTCAATGCTATGCGTTTTGATAAAAATCGTTTCACGTGCAGTGTGAACAAGAAGACAAAAAGGCTTAAGGGTTTCAAATTTCGAACTTTCATTGGTCGTTTTCAAGTGACATCATGGCAGTAAAGGGGTTAATGTTATTCAAACACATTAAATAAATAAAATTTAAAAAACCCGCTATTTATTAAGACAAGACAAAACCAGCAAATTTTCGGGGTCATCCCCTTTGTCAAGCTACAAAACGACGCTTAAACAACAGCTAAACGGTCAAAAACGAAGAAAAATGAGATGAAAAGCTAAATCACGTATCTGTTTTTGGTTGAACTATGTTGTTTTCCTGTCCAGTGCTTGGAAGAATTTTATTGTCATTAATGTTATTGTGAAGAATGTTATTGTCATTAATGTTATTGTGAAGAATGTTATTATCATTGATGTTATTGTTACTAATGTTACTGTTGTGTTTCTCCCGAAATTTGAGTTCACCAGCGTACAACCATGTTGGTTCGCTCCCTTTGAAACAGTATAGCAGACAAAGTTTGGCTAGTGACGTATTTGATACTTTAATTGACACACGTGCCGGCCTTGTTCTATGACGTCACTGATACAGATTGTTGGGCCAAAAAAATGGCTGGCCTCACGCTCAGGTTTTCGCTACTTTCCAGTGTTGATAGTTAACAAAGCGGACGAGAAATCCAGTGAAAAACTGCTGCTGATTTTTTGTTTGTTTGTTTGTTTGTTTGTCTTTTTCTCTTTTAATTGTTATTCCATTCCAAACGATAGGATCCGAGACGCTCCTTCACTTCGTTCAGTTCAGTTCAATTCAAGATGGTATCTATGGGCTCGGAAAAGCCCATTTTCGCTCCACCCGTGTCTCAGAAGTTTACCCAACGTTGCGTTTGAAACGGTTCTTCTTCTCGGTTCCCCTTGAAATATTTATCCCTAATGCAACTATGACGACATTTGTTACGCATGCTACTCTGTCCCCCGTCTCCACAGCGGAATAATAATGAGTAAATGATACCAAAATTATTGCGTCTATATGCAAGCCGATAAAATGCAACCAGCCAAACAGGCAATAAAACCAGTTGTGTGGAAACGTAGAAGTCAGGATCGCTTTGCTACTGTTGTTTTCTATTATGCGGACACCTTAAAAGAAATATTCATAAAGAGCGCCGACTTCTTATAGGTACCGTTTTATATGAGTTCCAAACAGTTTGAAATATGAACAAAAACAGCCGACAGAGAGAAATAATGAAAACAGCTTTATGCTTTTCACCTTAGGCTATTCAAAAAACAACAACCCCGCTTTCTTTGTGTCGTCTAGGAAATAAATTGTTCACAGCCAAGTGAAGTTTATTGCA
>JABMCL010003074.1:1270000-1272500 GCA_018857735.1 Alviniconcha marisindica | reverse complement strand
CACCCTTGTTGGGGTTCAGTGACCTCCCTTTGCAGCCAAGATGCAACACCCCTGTAGAGGGTATGAGGGCTACACACACTCCAAGTGTTAGTTTACGACATCCTTCCTCCAGTTGATTACACCATAGGTCTCGGAAAACTGTCAGCTGACGAACTGTTTTTGCTTGGTGCTCAAATGGCAGTTAGCTTGCAAAAGACAACTCAAATGATATTAGGCGTTTCTTTTATAAACACCCACACTGCTTACGCCATCACAAATAAATCCAAAATCATTTAAATCGATTGTTTTGTTTTGTATGTGGTCCAGAGGGCCGATTTCATGGTAGCGATAGCGTGTGTTCCTTGCGGCCCGCGCAGTTCTCTTATCTATGCGTGCGCGTGAGGATTTTGGGTGTGCTGAGAAAGTTGTCTGCTGCTGTAGAATAAAAACCTGATTGCTGCCGTTCGCCTGCTCAGTGTGGTCTCCATTTTGACTGACTCCGCTGCCTGTGTCCTGTCCTTCTACCACTCCACACCATTACATGTATAATCTTATTAAATTAGCGGATTTTTTTTTTACAGTTATATTTTGTATTGTCCTATCAAATTAGCGTACTATTAAAGCGTTTGTGTCTCTTATTGTCCTATTAGCTTTCTTCTTAACCGTTTTTGTGTCTCTTATTGTCCTATTAGCTTTCTTCTTAACCGTTTTTGTGTCTCTTATTGTCTATTAGCTTTCTTCTTAACCGTTTTTGTGTCTCTTATTGTCCTATTAGCTTTCTTCTTAACCGTTTTCGTGTTTAGATCTTGTGCGGAAGAGGCTACGAATTGGGCCGTTCTGATTGGCTGAAACTGTTCGTGCGATCGGTAACCCGGATTTCTCTCTTCTGGTGCATGGTCGTAGACGGAAAAACATGGAGAGAATAGACAGTTTGTCAGTTTGTGATATCACTGTGTTATGAAACGATTTTCAAAACAGAACAGGAATTTCTGCACGGAAACGATAAATGTTCTGCCTCGTTGTGTTTGCCTCTGGCAAGTTCGATTTGTGACGTCTGCAAAACACTTCCCCGTGAAATCAAAAATTTGCATGAAGGGGCAGTTTTGTTCAGCCTTTGTAAAATGTGCAGGAAGCTTCCTTGTCGTGTTCAGTGCTAAGTCATCTATAAAGACATTTGGGAGGTCTTGTTTTTCGTCTTCACTTTGTGGTCTTTGCATTGGCTTGCTGCAGTGTCGACAATAACACAAGCTAGCTGAGGCCGTATCCCTGTAATAATAATAATAATAATAATAATAATAATAATAATATCAATGAGCACTTAGAGCCCCTAACCCTCACAGGCCCTAAGCGATTACACATTCTTTAAATGTACATGTTTTTCAAGATTCACTGCCTACGACACACACACACACACACACACACACACACACACACACGCACGCACGCACGCACGCACGCACGCAGCACGCACGCACGCACACACACACACTCTCTCTCTCTCTCTCTCTCTCTCTCTCTCTCTCTCTCTCTCTCTCTCTCTCTCTCTCTCTCTCTCTCTCACCACACACACACACACACACACACACACACACACTCACACACACACACACACACACACACACACACACACGCACCACGCACGCACGCACGCACGCACGCACGCACGCACGCACGACGCACGCACGCCCCACACACACACTCTCTCTCTCCTCTCTCTCTCTTCTCTCTCTCTCTCTCTCTCTCTCTCTCTCTCTCTCTCTCTCTCTCTCTCTCTCTCTCTCTCTCTCTCTCTCTCCACACACACACACACACACACACACACACACACACACACACACACACACACACACACACACACACACACACACACACACACACACACACACACACACACACACACACACACACACACACACACACACTCACACACACACACACACACACACACACACACAAACTCTCTCTCTCTCTCTCTCTCATCACCACACACACACACACACACACACACACACACACACACACACACACACACACACACACACACACACACACACACACACACACACACACACACACACACACACACACACACACACACACACACACACACATGCGCGCACAAGCACGCACACACACTAACCAGACGTGTCTGGTGCACTGGTCAGTATTGAATCAGCTATGCTACGTGACATATCTGGTGGAATAACTGGTCAGTATTGAATCAGCTATGCTGCCTGAAGTATCTGGTGGAATAACTGGTCAGTCTTCATTGAGTCAGCTATAGTCCATGCAGTACTTGTATTTGGTTAAACAACAACAGACCTTCAAGTCTTCAAGGGGCCAGGATAACTTTGTTGGTAGAGCCCGGCGTAATACCGATGCGGGTTCGAGTCCCCGTTGCGGCAAGAGATTTGTCTCCCAGAGTCAACTTCCAGTGCAGACTCTCTTACGGTGTCCGTACAGCCCCGGTGTGCAAATCGCATGTGTGTGTGTGTGTGTGTGTGTGTGTGTGTGTGTGTGT
>JABMCL010003074.1:1255000-1262500 GCA_018857735.1 Alviniconcha marisindica | reverse complement strand
TCTGTCTGTCTGTCTGTCTGTCTGTCTGTCTGTCTGTCTGTCTGTCTGTCTCCTCTCTCTCTCTCTCTCTCTTCTCTCTCTCTCTCTCTCTCTCTCTCTCTCTCTCTCTCTCTCTCTCTCTCTCTCTCTCTTGTGAATGTCTTGGTTATTAGTAGTACTGTAGCAACGGCAGATATATGAGTCGGCCTTTGTGCTAATATCTTCACCGTTGAGAAATAAAGTTAATCAATCAATCAATCAATCTCTCTGTCTCTGTCTCTGTCTCTGTCTCTGTGTGTGTGTGTGTGTGTCTCTCTCTCTCTCTCTCTCTCTCTCTCTCTCTCTCTCTCTCTCTCTCTCTCTCTCTCCCCCTTCTCTCTTCCCCCCCCCCCCACCCCCTTCTCCCCTCCTCTCTATCTCTCCGAGGTGACCCCATGTGGTTGACGGGACGTTACAATCCAAGAACGAACTAACTGACTCTTTCTTCTCCAGCTCCTCGCATCTTCCCGCCACTGCCTGACTGCCAATTGCTTCATGCGTGGGAGATGTGTGTTTTGCTACAAGGCCGCGAGATGGTCGGTGGTCAAAAGAGAGAAACTCCCATCTTTTGCTCTTTGTCCATCAGGGCGGTGTGCAGCGAGAAATAAACTTCGAGTAACTGGCACCAATAGCAAATTTTCGCCAAGTCGCGGACTGTGCTGAAAAATAGCCGGACACCTGAGCCCAGTTACTCCATTCTGTACTTCAGTGGAAACGGGTGATGTCCTGGGCGTAGCGTTAGGCTACTTAGAAGCAGCTAAAAGTTGGCTCAACCAAACAGCAGATAAGTAGTTGGGCTTTCTGTAGCTTGTCACTGAGTTTCACTAGTTGGGCTTTCTGTAGCTTGTCACCGAGTTTCACTAGTTGGGCTTTCTGCAGTTCCTCGTCCAGTTTCACTAGTTGGGATTTTTGCAGTTCCTCGTCCAGTTTCACTAGTTGGGATTTTTGCAGTTCCTCGCCCAGTTTCGCTAGTTAGGCTTTTTGCAGCTTGTCACCGAGTTTCAGTAAAGCTCCTGGCCCAGTTTCACTAGTTGGGCTTTCTGCAGCTCCTCGCCCAGTTTCACTAGTTGGGCTTTCTGCAATTCCTCGCCCAGTTTCACTAGTTGGGCTTTCTGTAGCTTGTCACCGAGTTTCACTAGCTGGGCTTTCTGTAGCTCCTCGCCCAGTTTCACTAGTTGGGCTTTCTGTAGCTTGTCACAGGGTTTCACTAGTTGGGCTTTCTGTAGCTTGTCCCCGAGTTTCACTAGCTGGGCTTTTTGCAGCTTGTCACCGAGTTTCAGTAAAGCTCCTGGCCCAGTTTCCGTGGTTGGGCTTTTTGCAGCTCGTTATCGAGTTTCAGTAGTTAAAAGCTTCTCGCTCAGTTTCAGTGGTTGGGCTTTCTGCATCTCCTCTCCCAGTTTCAGTATTTGGGCTTTCTGTAGCTTGTCACCGAATTTCACTAGTTGGGTTTTCTGTAGCTTGTCACCGAGTTTCACTAGTTGGGCTTGCTGCAGCTCCTCGCCCAGTTTCACTAGTTGGGCTTGCTGCAGCTCCTCGCCCAGTTTCACTAGTTGGGCTTTCTGTAGCTCCTCGCCCAGTTTCACTAGTTGGGCTTTCTGTAGCTCCTCGCCCAGTTTCACTAGTTGGGCTTTCTGTAGCTCCTCGCTCCGCAGTTTCACTAGTTGGGCTTTCTGCAGCTTCTCGCCCAGTTTCAGTGGTTGGGCTTTTTGCAGCTCGTACCGAGTGTCAGTAGTTAAAGCTCCTGGCAGTGTTTCAGTGGTTATTCTTTCTGTAGCTCGTCTCCGAGTTTCAAGAGTTGGGCTATCTGCAAGCTCTTCGCCCAGGGTCAGTATTTGGGCTATCTGCAAGCTCTACGCCCAATTTCAGTAATTAAAGCTTCTCACCCGGTTTCAGTAGCTGGGCTTTATGCAGCTCCTCACCTTCGTGCAGTCGGAGGGCAGGAAGACGAATCGACCAGCAGGGATCATGCCGCTGTGATGTGGGTGGTGGTGTCTTTCCTCACCACCAACCCGCTAAGACCCCATCGCCCCACAACAGGTGCTCGCCTTCGCCACGCTACGAGGCTTGGATGAAAAGTGGTCGCTGCAACGGCTTGGCTTTTTCTTTCTTTCTGTCTTTCACACCAGGTCAGTCCTGCACCTACTAATGCCCTTCCCGTTGACGAAACGCCAATCCCAAGGCAACAAGTCGAGGGAGACTGACGAGCTGGAATGCACAGTACTTTAAAGAGAGAGAGAGAGAGAGAGAGAGAGAGAGAGAGAGAGAGAGAGAGAGAGAGAGAGAGAGAGAGAGAGAGAGAGAGAAGAAAAAGAGAGAGGCGCTAATCGTTGAGAACGTTAGGTTAGTCGGTGGCGCAGATGAAGCCAAATGCCATCGAGCGAGGTCACCGCACCAAGCGGTGATGTGCTAGTACTTCAACATGGCTGGCCAAGCCCACAGGTGCCAGAGTTCAGGAGCTGTGTGAGAGGTCGAGGTGGCCGTCCTGGGCTTTCCGTCCTAACGAGCCTTCTCAGTGGTTTCCGTGGACGCAAAGAATTATTGAACCATGCTTCGGCATTGGTCACAATTTGACCCTAACATGTCAACGGCATCGTGAGCCGGTTTGGCCTAGCGGTAAAGCGTTAGGCTGGTAAGCAGAAGGGCCACGGCTCGATTCCGCTTCGGCTCTCGTTTCTCTTGAAAAGGGTTGTGGTTTGTGGACAGTCTTGTGACTTTGTCCCTTACAGTTAATGAAACTTTAAAATGGCTCTCGTCGCTGCTCATCTTCATGCAGGAGTCATTGTGGTGGTGACAGTGTAGCGATAGGTATCATTTTATAATCTCCCTCTTCCCCCACCTCCATACCCCCTTCCCCCTTCTCCCCGTCCCTAATATGCCTTATGGTCTCTGTGGACGTTAAGCACCAGGTTTACTTAATGGTCACCGCATCGTGAGCTGGTTTGGCCTAGCGGTAAGGAGTTATGATGGTAAGCAGAAGGGCTTCGGCTCGATTCCGCTTCGGCGCTCCTCTCTCTTCAAAAGGGTTGTGGTTTGAGGACACTGTCTGTGACTTTGTCCCTCACAATTAATGCAACATTAAAATAGCTCTCACTGCTACTCATCTTAATGCAAGAGTTATTTAATGCAAGAGTTATTCTGGTGGTGACAGGGCAGCGATAGGTATATAGTTTCCCTTTTTTTCCCCCCCACCTCCTTAATAAGCCTTATGGTTTTTCTGGTCGTAAAGCACCATGAAAGAAGAAGACGGTCACCGCATGGATGGGTACGTGTCTACAGTCACGAGTCAGGCTTCTTTTTTTGCGCCCGCCCCTAGATTTCTCCGCGGTGAAATTCCGTGCTGACTCAACGAAAGTCCTTCGGACGGGACCGATCGTGTGATGTCAGCCCGACATCCGAGGACATTAACCCCCACATAATCATCATCAACTCGGGTGCGGGTGCTCTAGCTTGCTGTAGCTACGCCACCGTTTCTCAGTATACTTGCCTGAGCCTCCCGTTGAATGACCCAACGCACATCATCCAGTGAGAGAGAGAGGAAGAGAGAGAGGGACAGAGACAGAGACAGAGAGAGAGTGAGAGACAGAGAAAGAGAGAGAGAGAACGTGTGTGTGTGTGAGAGAGAGAGAGAGAGGGAGACAGACAGACAGACAGACAGACAGAAACAGTGAGTGAGAGGAGGGGGGTGAGAGTGACAGACAGACAGACAGAAGAGAGAGAGAGAGACAGGCAGACAGGCAGGCAGACAGATAGACAGACAGACCGGGGTCTCCGTGTGCGTATTCCTCCCTACTTTTTCCATCTTTATAACTACCAGGAATACTTCCTTCACGAAATCAGGAATAGCACAGAACAACAACAGATATACAGATCTGCTTGGAAGAAAACAGTAGTTCAGAAAAGCAGGGGTAAACAGAATAATTTTCACTTTTTCAACAGGCAGTTATTGATCCGTTGTGCAGCCGAGAGCCGGGAGGTGGAGCTGGGCTCTGAACGGTTTGTCTCGCTGCAGAGTTGTTCCTCAACAATTGCTTTTCGGACACTGTCTTTGTGACTTTGCCCCGCACAGCCGTTGAAACAGCTAGTTAGCGAAGTACACAAGTTTGCTTCGCACTGGCGGGGTCCCCACCTCCTTAACATCGTTGTTCTGGCACTGGCGAGGTCCTCACCTCCTTAACATCGTTGTTCTGGCACTGGCGGGGTCCCCACCTCCTTAACATCGTTGTTCTGGCACTGGCGGGGTCCTCACCTCCTTAACATCGTTGTTCTGGCACTGGCGAGGTCTTCACCTCCTTAAAATCGTTGTTCTGGCACTGGCGGGGTCCCCACCTCCTTAACATCGTTGTTCTGGTGGTGGCTGACGGTCACTTCGGTCTTTGCGGGTCGGAGCGCGCGGACGAGCTATTCATATCTACCCGCTCCCTCCCCGCCCCTTTTCCCGTTCCTAATAAGCCTTATGGTTTCTGTGGACGGAAAGCACCGCGAAAGAAGAAGGTGTGTAGCAGGAAGCCGTCGGGGAAGGTAACAGCCACCAGGAAGTCACACGTTTCTGGATTCAGGAAAATATCAAGGTACTTTCCCAACACTCGCTTATCACCGTGCAGTCTAATCCCTTCCCCCTGAACCTTATTGGGCGCTTTTTTACATTGCGGTATTCTCCGGTCCCGAGCAGACTGGCTGCTCTTCGCGCGTTTTTAGATCACGCTGGGTTTTTTTGCTTCCGCAATCCACCGAACTCCCATATAGATTGCAGCTCTTTCACACGCGTGTGCATAATCGTTTTGCATGCTTACACGCCTTGCGGATCTCGGTTTATAGTCCCACCCGAAGGACTTCTAGTCACTGCGCAGTTTGACTCCAGCGATGTCTCGGGGTGGGCACAAGGCTTGGCACGTGAAGCCCGTTCTTAACCGGGCGAATGTTTGTTCGCCGAACATACTTCGGACAGTTCGACGAACTATGATTCTTTTCCTAATTGAACTTTTAGTTCGCCGAACATGGCTCGGACATTCGACGAACTTTACTTCGTTCTCAGCTGGCTTGTAATGAGATGCAAGCTTCGGCCCGAACTTGCGGCAGAGCGCAGCAGACAGCATGATCGAAAATGTAGGCTAAAGTCAAGTCATGTCATATACTTTAATCATCCCTCACAGGGTAGTTCAACTAACTACTATCTCATTCTGGGTCTCCGAGACAAGGCTGCGCCTCCCACAAGTCAACAAATAAACAAATTCCCTCCGAAGTCGAGTGAAGAACCTAGCGACACCGTCACCATTTTTATTTTTTATTTCTTCATCACAGGAGAGCTCTGCTCTCAGCCAATCAGAGGCAATGTTCGTCGAATAGGGCGAATGTTCCCAGAACATGTTGAGCGAAGCTTTTTGGACCCCGAATATAGCTTCGTCGCAGTTCGACGAATACTCCCAACTAGGTTCGCGAAGCAAAAGTTCGCCCAATTAAGAACCAACTAGGTTCGCCGAATACTCCAATTCTGGGTCTCCGAGACAAGGCTGCGCCTCCCACAAGTCAACAAATTAAACAAATCTCCGAAGCGAGTGAAGAACCTAGCGACACCGTCATCCATTTTTATTTTTATTTTTCTTCATCCACGGAGAGCTCTGCTCTCAGCCAATCAGAGGCAGTGTTCGTCGAATAGGGCGAATGTTCCCAGAACATGGTGACCGAAGCTTTTTGGACCCCGAATATAGCTTTGACGAATACTTCCGGCTAGGTTCGCGAAGAAAAAGTTCGCCCAATTAAGAACCAACTAGGTTCGCCGAATACTTCCAGTTAGGTTCGCGAAGAAACATTCGCCCAGTTAAGAACGGGCTTAACGGTCACTCACCCGATGGTGGCCACGCTCGATCACTGAAGCCGGTTTGGCCCAGCGGTAAAGCGTTAGGCTGGTAAGCAGAAGGGCCTCGGCTCGATTCCGCTTCGGCTCTCCTTTCTCTTCAAAAAGGTTGTGGTTTGTGGACACGGTCTTGTGACTTTGTCCCTCACAATTAATGAAATATTAAAATGGCTCTCATAGCCACCCATCTTAATGCGGGACTAATTCTGGTGGTGACAGTGTGGCGATAGATATATAGTCTCCCCCTTCTCCCACCTTCGTACCCCCTTCTCCCCGTCCCTGATAAGCCTTATGGTTTCTGTGGACGTTAAGCACCATGTTTACTTACTTACTTTACGCTCGACTGTGCTAACATGACGTTCGGGAGCGAGTACTCTAGCCTGCTCCAGGCCACCGTTTCTCAGTATGTCTGCTTGTGCTTCCTACTAAACCATACAACTCACCATCATCCAATGAGAGAGAGAGAGAGAGAGAGAGAGAGAGAGAGAGAGAGAGAGAGAGAGAGAGAGAGAGAGAGAGAGAGAGAGAGAACTCGAACTCGAAAACTTTATTTTACAAGGACTGTAGTTTAGGTTCAGTCAAAAACCTGTCTAACAACTAGTACTTGCTAAGCTACTGATGAATATCAAATTACAGGCATTATTTTATATACATATAGGCATGAATGAGTGAGTAAAACGTTATACATGAGAATTTCTACACAAAACATAACATGTTCACAGCGCCAGATGATCACATGCCATACATCATTCAGTTACATATTATGAGCATACAACCAGCAAATAGAGCAACAGAACATCTGATCAGTTCATGATTATGACTAGTATCGGAAAAGAAGAGAGAGAGAGAGAGAGAGAGAGAGAGAGAGAGAGAGAGAGAGAGAGAGAGAGAGAGAGAGAGAGAGAAGAATATTCTTTATTTACGAGACTCAAAGCGTTTTACAACTTAATTAAAGAGAAACACGCAACGTGCTAATACCCACATACGATTCAATAGTGATATAAACGAACAAACAAAATACATGATCGCGCGCGCGCGCACACACACGCACGCACGCACGTCCACACTCACACACACACGCACACCCACCCTCCACACACACACGCACGCACGCACGGCACACACACACACACTCATACGTACACACAACGCCAATAAAGAACACACAAAGGCACGCACACAAGCTTCCGCGCGCGCGCCCACCCACATACAGAGAGTTTGGGGTGGGAGGGGGTGGGGGTGGAGAGGAGAGGGGGGGAGGGTGGAGAGGAGAGGGGAGGGAGAGAGACGGGAGAGTCTCCCCACACAAGCGGCGGCCATATAACGAACCTATGTCCCACAACGACAACTCAACGAAAGGGAGAGTCGTTTTTCATCTCTGCTCGACGCTGAACCGTATCGTGTTCCGTTCTACGCAAAGACGCCTAACGGGTTATTACTGGACAGCCCACTGCCGTGAGATAAGGCGGATTTCCACTGACCTGAGCTCAGGCAGGACACAACAACGATGACTCAGCTGGACTGAAAAGACGGAGGTGGACGGGTGGGGTGGGGTGGGGGACGGTAAAGCGGGTGTCTGACTACCCAGACGACAACAGCTGTGGTCACTCGCGCAGCTAGACTTTTCGTCT
>JABMCL010003074.1:1242500-1245000 GCA_018857735.1 Alviniconcha marisindica | reverse complement strand
AGGAAGCTAAAATCCCACACTCCGAGCCCCTTTCTGCACCTGCCTCCAAGTAAGGATGCCGTAAACCAGTGCTTGGTGTTTGCTAAGAATCCGAGTACTAACCAGCACTCCCGGTGCCTCTTCGTTTCTGTTCCGTGCCTACTGCTGTGTTTCTGTGGTAACCTCGATAAGCAAACCAAGACCTCGGTCTGAATACTAAATGATTCCTTGACTACTCACTGATGAATAAATTCGTCGAGGTAGCTTCGAACGCCGTAGCAGGAGTCTTTCCCCTCAACAGACTGCGTGCAATCATGCGCAGACGGAAGTCTGTAAAGGTTTGTTATGCTAAATGTGTGATAATGTGTTCGAGAACCTGCTCACTGACTTGAGACGAGAAAATGGCTTTATTATGATCGCGGGCAGGTTTCTTAAATCGGTTCGTGCTGAGACAAGGCTGTCTGTTCAGTCAAGCAATGATCTGGAAAATTGAGCATCCGTGTTTGAGGTTGGCTTCTGAGCGTTAAAAAAATGAAAAGGAATAGGTAGAACTGTGCGCGTCACAACCTTGCCTAGGTCACAACGACCGAAAGGGTCCGTTACGTCACTTGTATTCCTTGTTTCATTGGGCGTGTGCCGAGACGGTGACGAAGCTGAAGATTCCTAAACAAATAAAAAAAAACGAACTAGCTGGGTTCTGCAAACATATTAGCAGATATAATGACTCACACACACACACACACACACCACACACCACCCAAGCTGTCGGAAAGTGAGGAGGACTGGGCGGAACCGAATGGGTGTAGAACTGACTAGGTCTCAAATGTCCAGTCACTGCAACGGCACGCGCTATGTTTAGTGTGGCCTTTCTCATGTATAAAATATCACTCACTCAATCATGCTTATTTGTATATAAATGATGCCTGTAATTTTATATTTACTCACCAGTAGTTTAGCAAGGACTAGTTGTTAAACAGGTTTTTGACTGAACCTAAACTACAATCCTTGTAAAATAAAGTTTTCGAGTTCTCTCTCTCTCTCTCTCTCTCTTCCTCTCTCTCTCTCTCTCTCTCTCTCTCTCTCTCTCTCTCTCTCTCTCTCTCTCTCCCTACCATTTTTTCCGTCACGATCCATCCTGTGTAACTGCCTCAGGATGTACACGAAGTTTTCGCTTGAAGGAGCTAAGCGAGAGACAACATCTGATTGTCAGAGTATGTTTTTTTCCATAGAAAGGCACCAGAGCAGGTTATACCTCTTTTGAATGTGTCTGCTCTTGGCCTAGGCAAACTCAGCTGATAGTTCCTAGAGCTGGAATAGCGTGAGAGAGGGCATGTGTACAAGTTAGATATATACTCTGGGGCCTCATTGTTAGGGACCCTGTACATGAACAAATCCTTGCTGTATTCCAGTTGTTTGTGTAAGCTCATTATTTTAATTTTTTTTTTTTTTTTAACTGATTAGTAGTAGTTAGTCCTGTACCCGGAAAATTTAATTTTGCGGCTATTCTGTGCAGAGAACGTAATCTCTTTTTGAGAACAACACTACATCCGTCCCACACGACTGATGTACTGTATAATCAATGTCAGGATTAATGTGGGTATTACAGAACAGTTTCCCGTTGTCGGTGTCTACGGTGTACCTTAATTTTGACAGAAGGAAGACTCATCTCAAGACTGTCTTGCATGCATTATTAGTATGTGATTCCCAACAAAGTTTATTGTCTATGATTATACCTAAAGCCCATTCTTAATTGGGCGAATGTTTCTTCGCGAACCTAGTTCGAAGTATTCGGCGAAGCTAGTTGGTTCTTAATTGGGCCAACTTTTCTTCGCGAACCTAGTTGGAAGTATTCGTCGAAGCTATATTCGGGGTCCAAAAGGCTTCGCTCAACATGTTCTGGGAACATTCGCCCTATTCGACGATCATTGCCTCTGATTGGCTGAGAGCAGAGCTCTCCTGTGGTTGAAGAAAAAATAAAAATAAAAATGGATGACGGTGTCGCTAGGTTCTTCACTCGATTCGGAGGGAATTTGTTTATTTGTTGACTTGTGGGAGGCGCAGCCTTGTCTCGGGGACCCAGAATGAGATAGTAGTTAGTTGAATTACCCTGTGAGGGATGATTAAAGTATATTGACTTGACATGATTTGACTTTAGCCTACATTGTCGATCATGCTATCTGCTACGCGTCTGCCGCAAGTGCATCTCATTACGAGCTAGTTGAGAACGAAGTAAAGTTTGGAGTGTCCGAACCATGTTCGGCGAACTAAAAGTTCAATTAAGAAACGAATCATAGTTCGTCGAACTGTCCGAAGTATGTTCGGCGAACAAACATTCGCCCAGTTAAGAACGGGCTTAATAGACATATTTCTGTCTGGTAGCGATTGTCATAGATTAGGTCTTGATCGGATTGATGACTG
Organism: Alviniconcha marisindica; assembly: GCA_018857735.1. Lineage (NCBI taxonomy): Eukaryota > Metazoa > Mollusca > Gastropoda > Provannidae > Alviniconcha > Alviniconcha marisindica. The sequence goes on along the minus strand of JABMCL010003074.1, from coordinate 1,242,603 downwards.
TATGATTATTGTCACACTAACTGGATACCTGACTGAGCTGTCTTTCATATTGCTTTTGATTTGAAAAAATATCTCTTCCAGATGTGTTCAGAGTTGTGTCATC
>JABMCL010003074.1:1227500-1230000 GCA_018857735.1 Alviniconcha marisindica | reverse complement strand
TTCCATCACCACAGTCAGAATGAAACACCAGCTTCTCTCACAAATGCTGTCGTTCTCCTTAGGGCTGCCAGGTCCCCGTCCTCCTTAGGGCTGCCAGGTCCCCGTTCTCCGTCCTCCTTAGGGCTGCCAGGTCCCCGTCCTCCTTAGGGCTGCCAGGTCCCCGTTCTCCGTCTCCTTAGGGCTGCCAGGTCCCCGTCCTCCTTAGGGCTGCCAGGTCCCCGTCCTCCTTAGGGCTGCCAGGTCCCGTTCTCTGTCCTCCTTAGGGCTGCCAGGTCCCCGTTCTCCGTCCTCTTTAGGGCTGCCATGTCCCCGTCCTCCTTAGGGCTGCCAGGTCCCCGTCCTCCTTAGGGCTGCCAGGTCCCCGTTCTCCTTAGGGCTGCCAGGTCCCCGTCCTCCTTAGGGCTGCCAGGTCCCCGTTCTCTGTCCTCCTTAGGGCTGCCAGGTCCCCGTTCTCCGTCCTCCTTAGGGCTGCCAGGTCTCCGTTCTCCTTAGGGCTGCCAGGTCCCCGTCCTCCGTCCTCCTTAGGGCTGCCAGGTCCCCATCCTCTTTAGGGCTGCCAGGTCCCCGTCCTCCTTAGGGCTGCCAGGTCCCCGTCCTCCTTAGGGCTGCCAGGTCCCCGTTCTCCATAGGGCTGCCAGGTCCCCGTTCTCCTTAGGGCTGCCAGGTCCCCGTTCTCCTTAGGGCTGCCAGGTCCCCGTTCTCCTTAGGGCTGTCAGGTCCCCGTTCTCCATAGGGCTGCCAGGTCCCCGTTCTCCTTAGGGCTGCCAGGTCCCCGTTCTCCTTAGGGCTGCCAGGTCCCCGTCCTCCTTCCTCCTTAGGGCTGCCAGGTTCCCGTCCTCCTTAGGGCTGCCAGGTCCCCGTCCTCCTTAGGGCTGCCAGGTCCCCGTTCTCCGTCTTCCTTAGGGCTGCCAGGTCTCCGTTCTCCGTCCTCCTTAGGGCTGCCAGGTCCCCGTCCTCCTTAGGGCTGCCAGGTCCCCGTCCTCCTTAGGGCTGCCAGGTCCCCGTCCTCCTTAGGGCTGCCAGGTCCCCGTTCTCCTTAGGGCTGCCGGGTCCCCATTCTCCTTAGGGCTGCCAGGTCCCCGTCCTCATTAGGGCTGCCAGGTCCCCATTCTCCGTCCTCCTTAGGGCTGCCAGGTCCCCGTTCTCCTTAGGGCTGCCGGGTCCCCATTCTCCTTAGGGCTGCCAGGTCCCCGTCCTCATTAGGGCTGCCAGGTCCCCATTCTCCGTCCTCTTTAGGGCTGCCAGGTCCCCGTTCTCCTTAGGGCTGCCGGGTCCCCATTCTCCTTAGGGCTGCCAGGTCCCCGTCCTCATTAGGGCTGCCAGGTCCCCATTCTCCGTCCTCCATAGGGCTGCCAGGTCCCCGTCCTCATTAGGGCTGCCAGGTCCCCATTCTCCGTCCTCCTTAGGGCTGCCAGGTCCACGTTCTCCTTAGGGCTGCCAGGTCCCCGTCCTCCGTCCTCCTTAGGGCTGCCAGGTCCCCGTCCTCCTTAGGGCTGCCAGGTCCCCGTCCTCCTTAGGGCTGCCAGGTCCCCGTTCTCCGTCCTCCTTAGGGCTGCCAGGTCCCCGTTCTCCGTCCTCCTTAGGGCTGCCAGGTCCACGTTCTCCTTAGGGCTGCCAGGTCCCCGTCCTCCGTCCTCCTTAGGGCTGCCAGGTCCACGTTCTCCTTAGGGCTGCCAGGTCCCCATTCTCCGTCCTCCTTAGGGCTGCCAGGTCCACGTTCTCCTTAGGGCTGCCAGGTCCCCGTACACCTTCTCTGCGAGGGGCAGATCCTCGGACCAGGCGGTCTTCCGCAGGGTGTCCTGGAACGAGCAGTGCTGGAAGAGATGCTCACTGTCACTGGAACGGTGTTGCAGGGACACATTTCCCGCGGTCCTCTTTTCATCTTGTTGTACAGGTGTGCATTCAGTCTGTTGCGCCTGATTCACAGCCTTAGCCGGATGACCTGGTCAGCGCTGTTTTGCATGTGAACCCCTGTCAGATTTCCTGTGTCCAGGGGTGTTCCTGATCCTTCTCGTGCCTTAGGCCCTACTCGGTTCAATGCTGCTTTACGTCCACAGAGACCGTTGGGACTAAGAGGTCCAGGACGGCCACCTCGACTTTCACACAGCTCCTGAGCTCCGATAAATAACTCGGGTAGCGAAAGTGCTAGTTATAGGCGTAGATTCCACCCCACCCCTAACTGCCGCCAACGCACCCAGCCACCCACTCCCAGCCGGCCACCCACACACATATCAGCAACACCCGCCTGAGTCGACGTCAGGAAACAGTCCGTCAGTGGGTCATCGCCGGTCCGCGACAGCTTTGTCTGACAGGGTTGATTCTAGGAAGTCTAGAGAGCGAAAGAACGAAACCGCGAACTCTTAAGGAAGTCTCAGCAGAGAGCGAAAGGATGAAGCTGAACTCTTTCAAACGTTGTTCAGTGTTCTGCAAAAGACGTGCCCAGGATTCACACCGTGCTCATCTTCCTCGTCAATATCCCCTTGTACCTGTATCAACTCGT
>JABMCL010003074.1:1217500-1222500 GCA_018857735.1 Alviniconcha marisindica | reverse complement strand
GTTCCCCCAAAACAGGAACGAGTTAGCTGGATTTTGACGTCACGTCAAGGGCACAGGTTGAAGTCAGGGCCAAAACAAGAACAAATAAAAGCAAAGTCTTAAGCATCTTGGTGCATATCCCACGTCAAGCAGCTTTGCTCCATCCGCACATGCTCGAAATGCTATTACCTCATTCGTTCACAACACACACACACACACACACACACACACACACACACACACACACACACACACACAACACACACACACACACAGAGTCGTATATCGGGGCAATGGGACTGAAGAAAAGATTTCTGAGAAGAGTAAGGTTTTTCAAGACGAACAATACCGGCGCATCCGTTCTGCTCGTGGGGGCTATGATACCGGGTCGGAAACTGTGCCACCTTCAACTTGTGCAGACCACAGTGGTGAGGATTGTATCACTAACACACCAAGCCTGTCTTGAAAGACCTCCACAGGCTTCCATTGAAGGAACGCATTGAGCACAAGATTCCGTCACTGGCGTGTAATGTCTTCAATGGCACGGCTCCACAATAAATATCTTCAGCACTTGATTTCTCGCCCTGAACAACTACGACCTCTTCGATCATCTGCTCAGTCTCGCTTTCACATAATTATTCCAGGTGTAAATGGAAACTGCTGAAAAGCGGGTGGGTTTCTTGGCTTTGTCCAACTCCGCCGCTAGACTATCGAATGCCCTCCTTCAGCTTCTCACGGACAACTCAAAATTTATCTCTCTTTTTTCAAATCAGTGATAGCACAACCCACACTCCTAGCACCGCTTTCCGGCACCTTCCTCCATACTCTGCCAGATTTAGTTACGCCACTGAAGGGGCACTCTTTATCTCCTCGCAGCTGTCCAGCGACGCGGTCAGCGCCCTCCGAAAGGTTCGGTACTAATATGACTGTGGAAGCAACCTAGCGCCAAAGCACGCACGGAAATACGAGAGCATCCACCCCGGGTATAAAAAAAAAGAGTTCCGTCTCGATTCAAACGATTGTGGTTTTATTTGTGCCTGTGTAAACTTTGTTGGCGGCTATAAATGACACGCCTTGTTTTATTGGAGTTGTTTGCAACAAACTTACTACTGTTTGAGCACCAACAAAAAACTGCTCGTTATCTGACAGTTTTCTGAACCCTATGGCGTAACTATATACAGCAGTGGCTGAAGGAAGGATGTCGTAAACCACTGCTTGGAGTGTGAGCACAACCATCCAACCCCTCTCGCTGTCTGTGTCTGTGTGTGTGTGTGTGTGTGTGTGTGTGTGTGTGTGTCTCTCTCTCTCTCTCTCTCTCTCTCTCTCTCTCTCTCTCTCTCTCTCTCTCTCTCTCTCTCTCTCTGTCTGTCTGTCTGTCTGTCTGTCTGTCTGTGTGTCTGTCTGTCTGTCTTCTCTCTCTCTCTCTCTCTCTCTCTCTCTCTCTCTCTCTCTCTCTCTCTCTCTCTCTCTCTCTCTCTCTCTCTGCGTGTGCCTTTATCATTGACCAAAATGAGTGCTCCAACATGCTCCACCAACAGACGTTTCCATGGATGTTTAGAAGAGTCTACAAACGGACAGTCGTCGTCATCATTATTATCATTTCCATCATTATGCAGAATGAATAATTACTAAGAAATAATAGCTGCATACGCAAAAGAAAGCTTCCTCGTGAATTGCTAAGCTTGAGTCAAGGGAGCGAAACGTGTCGAAGAGGTCCATGCGTGCTCATTTACATTCTTAAATTGCTCATTGCGACGCGTCTAAATGAAAGTGTTCCACGCTAAACAGCCCCGAAACTAAAGCCCTCAAAGCTGAAGTTCTACCAGGATCTGTCAGGATCCAAACACATTAAAGGTTTTAAAGGAACGCCAACAAAACACAAACATAATCACTCCAAACACACAAAAGGTTAAAGAGAAAAAACGCCAACAAAACACAAACATAATAAATCCATAAAAGGTTAAAAAATCAAATATAAAAGAAGCCAATAAAAAAAATTAAAAACATAATAAACGGCGTTCTTCTTAACCTTGTATGTCTTTGCATCTTGTTTTAGAACAAGATCCAAAAGCACAAAAGGTTCAAAAGAACGTTATTTATTAGGACAAAAACACAATCTGCATACAATTTATTAGGACAAAATCACAAAAGCGTTCTTTTGAACCTTTTATGTGTTTGGATCTTGTTTTAGAACGCTAACTGTCATTTTTGTTTCAGACTCTTGTTTCAGAAAGCAAGCATGAGTCGTTCTTGTTTCAATTTTTTGAGGTTCTGTCAGTCGAATGCAGGCTTATACAGGATTATTCGCTCCTGCCTTATGAGCTTTGGTTTAACTATACCTCGAGTATTGAAATTTAGACTTAGTAACCACAGACTGCCAATCCAGCAAAGACGATCGTTAGGTATTCCAAGGGATGAAAGAATATGTATTGTTTGTGACAGTGGTGAGGTAGGAGATGAATTTCACTATTTGTTTAACTGTTCCAACGAAAATGTAAGTAAGTAAACATGGTGCTTAACGTCCACAGAAACCATAAGGCTTATTAGGGACGGGAAAACGAAAATGTCAAGAGAAACCGTACTAAGTATGTTGATAAATATTATACACATCATCCCAACGTACCCAAATTTTGTAGTCTCATGAATATGACGTCCAAAATCTAAGACTATCAAGCTTGCTAAATTTATTAGTTGTATTCTTGAGTGATTTTGATTAAGCCAATAACGAAACACAACGGGGAAAGAAAAAAAAACAGTTAATCTTTACGCCTTAGCCTTACATATTTATAACAACTTTGATTTGTGTTTCAGCATTTATTTTATTTTTTACGTATAAAGTGTGGTAGTTATTTATTAGTAGAACTCATGTACTTGTTCATACGGGATGTCGTGTGCGAATGTAACTTCGCTTTCTAGCCCCAGGGGCCAAAAGCTCAATAAAACCTTGAAACCCTTGAAACCTTCACAACAGACCCGCACGCTGCTCAGTGAAAGGCTGGAAAAGATGGGCCATTACGTCCCTCCTCTCAACTGCCGGAATCGTTATCAGCTGGGTCATCGGCAAGCATGCTCTTTGGGACAGGCGCTGACAAGAGTCTGAAGACTTCACGGCGAATTTTGGGCGATCAGTTTGTATGAAGTTTTTACGGCAGTTTCTGCTCAACGTGTATTTGTCCCGAGATCCCCCCTCCCCCCCCCCCCCCCCCCCCCTACCTCCCCCCTTCAACAGTTAGGGGACGTTTTAATGGCTGTTGTGTTCTCCTGTGGTTACTGTGTTTACTGGGGTTAGTGTGTTTCATACAGAGCAGAAAAATGCTGGTGAGGCTGGTCGAAGTGTGATTACAAATATTTACAAAACTGTTCTCTGAAAGGTGTACATCGCATCCCTGCTGATCTTTCGTGATTAATCGGACCTAAGTATGCATGCTTGTGAAACGAATAGTTCTCTCACTCCCACGCTAAAATGTCTGTCCCCTGATGCATTTATGAACAAAGAGATTGTATAATTATAGGCCTACATGTACCCTTTTTGAATGTTGTTTTTGTGTGTGTGCTGTTTTTGTGAACGCTCAACACAAACATTTGCTGTCCACGCAACGACAAACAGAAGGGGGGATGGACGAGGGGTGAAGGGGGTATGCTTGTAGGTGTACATTATTATTCACGAATATTCAATACCCAGTGAACAGAAAGATCTGTCTGTCGCGCACAGACAAGACTGGATCAACCCGTATTTGTACTTTGATGCCGCAAGAGCATGCTGCAGATTTGGACTGCGTGTTTTGCATAAATTAAACGTCTAAGAATAGCGGGACATCACTGAGACCGTTATAGACAGGATCACGAGTTTGAATCTTTGATCCTGCTTGCATATGGAACAGGTCGATATATACGCTGTGCTGTTCTAATTTTGGACACCACCGCGCCGCATTTTGTTAACGAAGAATGACGTCGATTCTCTTTTTCTCTAAACCTAGAAGAGCAAAGTGAACAGCTGTCCACGGATTTTGGCGAGTTGCCCTCCTGTGTGAGTGTGTGTATCGTGCGTGTGGTCCCTTTCTAGAAGTCATCACCAGATGGAGCCGACGATTGGGGTGGGTGGGTGTGGGGGGTGGGGTGGTACGGTCTATACTGTTACACACACACACACACACACACACACACACACACACACACACACACACACACACACACACACACACACACACACACACACACAGGACAGCTTAGAGAGATGAGTTTTGAGTGAATATTCAAAGGATGAGGGAGTGATAGATAGCCTGACTTTGGAAGGACGAGAGTTCCGGACAGACGGTGCAGCAGGAAGTGGAGACTGCATACCTTGACGCTGTCGCCGCGACGTGGCTGAGTGGGCGATGAAATCCAGTTACTCAGCTACTTACACACCATACATTAATAATAATAATAATAATGAATACTTAGAGCGCCTAACTCGCACAGGCCCTGAGCGTTTACACATTCTTTGATACACTGATACAAAAGAAACAGATGGGGGAGGCGGGGTGGGGAGGGGGGTGGGGGAGGCTGGGGGGGGGGGTTTGGGGGCAGGGGGGGGGGGGGGTTATTGTCTGAACCTGAACTCGAACCTATGAAGTTTCTCCTCACGCGGAGGGAAGGTGGCCGACGGGTTCCGACCCTGACATTACGTCAGCTGGTATTTCGCTGAGTGGGTTCCAGGTTCAATTCTTGGTCTTGGTCTTCTAGCCTGGGGGGTGAACTGGACTGAGTGTCTAGTCCCTTGAGGGATGTTCGGCCCTCAATCCTGGCCTCTGGTGGCGCACGTACGTAAAAAACCCCAAGAAAATCTGAAACAAAGTTGACTGCGTTCCGAAACAAGATCAAAGCACACAAGAGGTTATATAATTTGCGAATGTTTTGTATTGTCTGATTAACCCCTTCACTGCCACAGCCTGTAAAATTTCTGGGCTGAAAAGTGCACACATACATGCCTGCAAACATTGTATTTGATGGTCCTATAACAAATCTGCTTTCAATATTGC
>JABMCL010003074.1:1200000-1212500 GCA_018857735.1 Alviniconcha marisindica | reverse complement strand
TCGCTTTACGTCCACGGAGACCATAAGGACTAGTAGCGACGGGGAGCCCAGGACGGCCACCTCAACTTCCGCACACCTCCTGAGCTCCTGAATAAAAACTGTGCAAAGTGTGTAGACAGTTGCTTTTTGCTGCCGAATTGCAGAAATAATCCAGCACATCGCGATAAGTAACAGAAACATAATTAATCCCAGACTTCAATACGGCAATGGTGGGTAGCACTACCCTATGCTTGACGAAGAAAGGTAAGGAAGGTAGAGCGGTATATAGCCACGGATGTGGATGTATGCAGATGACCTCAAAAGACGCCAGCTCGGTGGATGGACTTTGACGACAGGAACACGCAGTCCTGCAATCCAGCTCCATTGTTCTCTCCCTTGGTGATTTCCTTTTCGGCAATCTCCAGAAGCAAAAGACGTTCGGCTTACAGACTTTGGCGACAGAAACCGGTCCTGCACTCTGCTCCAACTTAACGGTGGATTTTTTATTAATTATTCTTCGGCAAGCTCTGTGCGTGGGTAGTTGGGACCTGCTGTTTCTCATGTCAGCGAAGACTTCTGTAAAATATACTGCCCTGGAGATGCCAGAATCAAAAGAAAAAACGAGTAGATAGATATGATGCGGGCATATCAACCATCACAAGTGGTTGCGATTCGGAAGATCTGAAATGTTGAGGAGCTTGAGACATTATCTGCGGGCACCAGGCCAAGGACATCACACCATCGGAGGACAGAGGCGTAAACAGAGGAAGTGCTCAACGATCTTCCTTGAAAGGACGAGAAAGGACCATCTTCAATTAGACGAACATTAGAACTGTTTTACAGGCAACGTTGGGGAAACTTCCGAGACGCGGGATAGAGCGCATATGGACTTTTCCGATCGCATAGATACCATCTTGAACTGAACTGTTTCTCGCCTGGATGCCAGCGCATGTTACTGACGAGTCCGTATATCAAAGAATCAAATTTGACACAACTCCAGTTCAATCCGCAATGTCTGTAACCTTCACCACTGCTGGCAAGAGACACCAAAGCTGTGTGAACCATAGGGACCCGACCATTCCCACCCCCTCTAAGAAAAAGGTCAACAGTGGCCGAGCGGATCAATGGGATCCACAGCCGGGCGGTAAAAGGGTCAAAGCACGGATAATCCTAGTCGGCACAAGAGCCGCTCCGACTCATGTGGTGTACGATGTCCAGCAAACGTGATCCCACCCCGTCCTTCTCCGATCACTGGCCGCTAACCCCTGGCCCGCTCTGACTCAGACGATGCACAAAGCCGTTGTGAGAAGGTGTTAAAATCCCCCCCGGAGGAGGGAAAAAGGGAAAGTTACAGAATTTGCCTACGATAATATCACCCACGTTTCTCTGTAGTCCCTGGCCGTCCACACAGGCGCGAGTGTTTGGATTAAGCGCACGCTTTCGTAACTGCGGGAAGGCGCCGCGCTCTTCGCTCGGTCAATATTTGTCATTGTCAGCATGTCGAGGTGGATTGCAGGGAACACTTGTAATTACACCCTTGGACAGAGAATTCGCCCACCGCCCAACCCCCAACCCTCCCCCACCCCCACCCCCCTCCCCCACTCCCGAAAAAAAAGTTATGACAGCAGAAAATGTTACAAAAAACAGGCAACAGTTCTCAAGAGTCGAGGAGAGAGAGAGAGAGAGAGAGAGAGGTGGGGGGGATGCGCAATACGCAACAACAGAGGCAGGTAAAGTAGTTGCATGATATAGATAGATAAACAGACAATTCAGACAGTACAGACGAATGGAAACAGACAGGTACTACGAATCTGGACAAATTTAGACAGAGAATTCCCCCCCCCCCCCCCCCCCCCCATAATATTGTTAAACCTCATTTTGACGTAAAACACGTCCTCATAAATTAGAGACAGAGAGATATTCAATGAGAGAGACAGAGAGAAACGGACAGACAGACAGAGACAGAGAGACGGGACAGACCGACAGGCAGAAAGAGAGAAGCCGAGAAAGAGGGCAAGACAGGCAGGCATACAGACAGATAAAGCCTTAGGTCCAATCCAATATGTGTGTGTTGGCTTGCTTGCTATTTTCTGTTGGTATTTTAGTGTTTCAGGGTTTGGTTTTCCTTTAATAACTGTGGGTTTCTTCAGCTGTCTGTCTCTCGACCACATTCTATGATGATATGCTTGTTGTCCTCAGATGACTCACCCTCAAATAACTGTCCTGGTTGGCTCGGCGTAAAAAAACAACAACAAAAAAACAAGTTATTTACCTACCTCACATGACTTCATTCATGTCAAACCTTATTTGGACGAGTTTCTAAAGAACGGAGTGTCTTTGCTTTTGTTCGCCTGCCAAGGCAGACTTATTGCATATCTGTGCCGGCACAACCAGACGGGCAACCTGCCTACACAGTACCACGAAAGACTGGGATTGGTTGCTGCACTGACACAGTCTGCTTGTACTTTGCACCATCTAAACGTCCTTCTCTTTTTCAGTTTTTCCTTTCTATGCATCTGCTTACACAGTGAGCTGAAAGCGCTTTCCGTTTTTGAAAAACGGCATTCAGACGTAACACCTTTGACGAACACCGGGGTAACAACACTGCACACAAAAAATCCCTCTTTCATTGGCTTGTTTTTCAGTTTCAAAACCTTACCCCACTACCCGCTCCCATTTCCCTGCTGTATGGAAAGTTGTAAATCATTATGGTTATGCTGTTAAGGCGAAGACTAACATGTCAAAACACCTAGCCCACACCTATTCGCTTCGTGTCCACACAGTCAAATAGCACTTGTCGGGGCAATGATATTGCAAGCTGTCTTTAATGCTGAGTTTTAAATATATGAACGGGACGAGTGCCGGTGTGTGTGTGTGTGTGTGTGTGTGTGTGTGTGTGTGTGTGTGTGTGTGTGTGTGTGTGTGTGTGTGTGTGTGTGTGTGTGTGTGCCTTTTTTTTTTGGGGGGGGGGTATTTTTGGTAGGATAGGTGTATGTATTCTCAGAATTGAAAGTTTAGCCGAATATAGATTTATGTCCTATAAAAATGAAAAGGCAAGGTAGGTTTGTCCCAGGTTTCGACTTTTGAAAACCGGATAATTGTCTTCCACAGAGAAACCACGTGGGCAACTTTCCAACAAACTTGCTTTAGGGGGGCCCAGATATTTTCATAATTCCAAAGTGCAAGATGATTAGTTTCCCCAGCTATTCAGCTGAAGGCGCAGGGCAGAATAAGAAGGAAGTTTTCAGTTGCGTGGGCTTGTTTTTTCCCTGGAAATATGAAACTGCATTAAAGTCAGGACAGTAGTCTCCCTTGAAGAAGATGGCGCTCCGGGGCTTAACACCCCATGATTATCAAATGACGGAGTTATGATTCAGCAGTTTATGATAATAGTATGTGACACTCACCGGCCTTTTCAGAACTTCTCACCGTATCGTAAGTTCAAGAAAGAGGCCTTCGTATTCTTTGCTTCTCGCTTCAACCATCTCCTTTGTGCTTAAACTAGTTTAAATTCTCTCCCAGGTTGTGTATTGCGAATGCAGAAACATAATACTTTCAAAACGTCGTAGGACAGGAAGCATTTGACCTTTAGCCAACTGGAGCCATCGCTAACTTTTAATTACCAGCATGCTATTATCCGTCTTACTTTGATCGTGTATAGTTTACATGAGTAAGAGCTGTAAACCGTTTCAGAACAGGTGTGGAAACGATATCCCAACCAGAGGAGCAGAGACACTAAAAATGTATCCAAACTATGTAAACTATATGTATGTAAACTATATCCTAAGGAGAAGTAGAGCATGTAAACAATATCCTAAGGGAGGCAGAACATGTAACCTGTATCCTAGGGGAAGCGTAGCGTGTAAACTATATCATCATGGAAGTAGAGCATGTAAAGTATATCCTAGGGGAAGTAGAGCATGTAAGTACAGCATGTAAACTACATCCCGCGGGAAGTAGAGCATTTAAACGATGTCCCAAGGGAGGTAGAGAATGTAAACGATATCCTAATGGAGGTAGAAAATGTAAACGATATCCTAAGGGAACTAGAGCATGTAAACTATCGTAAGAGATCGCACAGGCATGTACACCATATTCTAAGAGAATCACAGGCGTGTAAACGATTGATGTCATAAAAAGAAGCATAGCTATGTAAGCAATACCCTAAGAGAAGTACAGCAATGTAGGTTAATTGATATCCTTAAGAAACACGAGTATGCTGAACGAGATCCATAAAAAGCACGGACGTTTGACGATGGCCTAAGAAGAAGTAGAAGATGGAAAAACACCCACAGAGAGGGTGGGGGGAAGAGACAAACATACAGACATACATACAGACAGACAGACCGAGACAGAGAGAAACAGGCATGCAGAGACGGTAAGAGAGAGAGGGAGACAGACAGACACAGAGACCCTAACTCCAGGCACAAAATGAAGGTCAATATACCTGGTTTCATTTACTCACTTCCAACCTCAACCCTCTCTCTCTCTCTCTCTCTCTCTCTCTCTCTCTCTCTCTCTCTCTCTCTTTTTTTTTTTTTTTTTTCAAACGCACAAAAGGTTTAAAAGAACGTTGATTTTAATATAACAACATAGAACTTTACATCACGCCTATATCACATGCACATCATCCTTGTGATAGCATTCTTAACACTACCGAGATCCCGCCAGCGCGAAGCAGTTTATGTATTCCGCTAATTGCTGTTTCAGCAAGAACGCTATTTATTAGGACAAAATAGAACATGCACATTTTGGGGGTAATGCCCTTTATCAAGCTACAAAACGACACTTAAACAACAGTTAAACAGTTGAACAGCAGTCATTCTTGTTTCAGGTTTTTGCTATTTTAACAGATTAGCGGAGCAAAGTCACAAAGACAGTGTCCGAAAAGCAACTGTTGAGGAACAACTCAGCAGCAAGACAATCCATCCAGCTATGAGAGCCCAGCTCCAACCCATCCCCCCCCCCCCCCCCACGCCCCCCCCCCCCCCCCCTTCCCCCCCCCCCCCCCGCCCCCCTCCACTCCGCTCTTGATCTCTTGATCTCTCCTGGGCTCTTGGGACAACTTTATACAACTTTACTGTCATGTATCAAAGTGTCAAGAACCCTCACTCTTCCCTAAGAGTAAATAAACACAAGGTATATAAACTCCACCAGACGTACATCCTCGCATGAAAAAAAAAAAACTGAAAAAAACAAACAATACACGTACAGATACCGTGTATGTGTACTTCACAATGACATGGCGTTTGTTGGCCAACAACCAAGACAGACTGCATACACAGATATGCAGGTTCGGTGAGCATTCACAGTCACTGGTATTACTGTAAAAGTACAGAGTTATGGACCAGGAGCCAGTTAAAAGTGCGTTTACAAAGCCATTTACGCCGTCCGCAGCGATGGTTATAAACTCTAACAGCGCAAAGTGATATTGCTGGGGCCAGTGAAGGTAACCTTCCTGGTTACAATGGCTACGGACATCTTAATCACGGGCCTAGTTTATACCCGCCCCCCGCCCGCCCCCCTCCCCAACTCGTAAACTGCAGAGCTCAGGAGCTGGGTGAAAGTGGTCTCTGTGGACGTAAAGCAACATTGAACTCTTTCAGAGCTCAGCTGTATGAAAGTCGAGGTGGACGTCCTGGGCTCCCCTGGGCTCTCCTGGGTTCCCCCATCCCTAACAATCCTTGTGGTCTCTGTGGACGTAAAGCAACACTGAACTATCTCAGAGCTCAGGAGCTGTGTGAAAGTCGAGGTGGCCGTCCTGGGCTCCCCGTCCCTAACAGTCCTTGTGGTCTCTGTGGACGTAAAGCAACATGCTCTGCGCTACCGTTAGCTTGCCGCTGGGTGCATACTCGAGCTGTTTGATACAAAATGCATGATGGCCGCCAAAAGACGGGTTTGGTACACGTGCACAACCCGACCCGAAGAGATCGTAAATTTCTTGACTGAACAAATCCATTGGAAGTGTACAACGATCTAGGATCATTTCAGCTCCGTGAGCTCCTTCAGGTAATCGACGAGTTTAATGATGACTTGCAGTACCTCGCATCGACAAAGGGGAAATCTGTGTGCTCTTGTTGGTGGCCGAGCTGTATTTGGTGGTGTGTGTTTCATTGTATTTCGTAGGAACAAGATTGTGTGGTTTTTGTTGTTGTTGTTGTTGTTTGTTTGTTGTGTGTGTGTGTGTGTGTGTGTGTGTGTGTGTGTGTGTGTGTGTGTGTGTGTGTGTGTGTGTGTGTGTGTGTGTGTGTGTGTTTTACCAAACGTATTGGTATGGAGATTGTAAAGCGTTTTGAGCCTCTCTTTTTCCGGAAGATTATGACGCTTTGAAATATTATTGTAATATATGACTTTATTATTACCAATGCAAATAATGATAGCTTCGCGGCTTTATGCAACATTTACGTATTAGCTTGCGCCGATTAGAGAATCATTTGTTGTCAGTTTGTAGCGGATGTGAAAAACGTCGGGGTCTCCGCTCACAGTTAAAGTATAGACGGCCGTACGCTATCGCGGTTGTAACCGACAGCATATTGTGCATGGTGGTCGCGATTGGCTGGGCTGTCGTCACTTCAAATCATGCACATAATATAACGGCGCAGCGGGTTGGAGGGCTTTCCGCTAGCATAGTTTATAACCGTGTTCAGTAAACCGGCTCAGGAAAGCACAACAATTATTATCCCTTGGAGTGTGGGTTAGATAGCACTTACCTTCATCATTCCACACCTGCAGAGGCATGCCTCCCACAGCCAAAGAATTCCAGCTCACTTTCGGCTTGTGCCTTGCTTTGTGAAATCAGGCAGAGACAGAATCATGATCATTTTCATTTTGATTCAGTTACGCCCAGCCGCGTAAGAAATGACGTGCTTCTTTCTGGTCCATTGAACACTGTGAGAAACGAGCGAGGTAATGAATTGTGAAGAAGGGCATTTCTTCTGGAACTGTGATATGATAATATTGGGGTCAAATTATATTCATGACCTGGTCAGCTGTGAAGGTTGTTGGTGTGGAAATCATATCTCTCCTCTCTCTCTCTCTCTCTCTCTCTCTCTCTCTCTCTCTCTCTCTCTCTCTCTCTCTCTCTCTCTGTAATTTTATATTTACTCATCAGTAGCTTAGCAAGGACCAGTTGTTAGACATTGTTTTTGACTAAACCTAAACTACAATCCTTGCAAATAAAGTTTTCGAGTTCGAGTTCTCTCTCTCTCTCTCTCTCTCTCTCTCTCTCTCTCTCTCTCTCTCTCTCTCTCTCTCTCTCTCTCTCTCTCTCTCTCTGTATAATTATGTCTAGTACGCTTTCATCATTCCTGGTACGGTTGTTTGGTTCGTTACACTTGTTCAACGCGAGTCTCCGAAGAGGTACTGGCAGGGATCGAGATCCCAGGAGGTGGGGGAAGAGAGACACGATACCAAACGCTATACTGTCACCAACAGAATGACTCCTGCAATAAGATGTGAAACGATAAGGGCCATCTTAATGTTTCGTTAATTGTGAGGAACAAAATCACAAAGACAATGTCCACAGACCACAACTTCTGAAGAGAGAGCAGAGCCGAAGTGGAATCGAACCGAGGTCCTTCTGCTTACCAGCCTAACGCCTTACCACTAGGCCAGACCGGTTCACCCCTGGTACGATGATGATGATGATGAAGTGTTGCTTAATGTCCTCAGATGTCAGTTGACATATTAGGGACAAGTTGTGACCAATGCCTAAGCACGGTTCAATAATTCTTTACGTCCACGGAAACCAGAAGGCTCGTTAGGACGGACAGCTCAGGACGGCCACCTCGACTCTCACACAGCTCCTGACCCCTGGTACGAGAACACGGAAACTCGTTCATAACGAATGGGCTGCGCCGAGACAAGGGAGAGAAGAGGCTGAAATAGTCATAGAGTTGTCTTCCCCTGTCTGCACCCGCGCATCGGGCCGGATTCTTGCACAAACAGGGCGGTGAGGTGGACGGAAGCGCTTTGCAACTGCGTGTTGTTTGTACCCCGCTGTAGCGTTGCTGCGGGCAATTCTTCCTATGAACTTTGTTCCTCGAAAGAGAAAACGCAAACCTAAGGACGATTTCAGACAAACGGACCCGAGACAAGTCTTGTTTTTTCAGGTCCTTCGGAACGCAGACGACTGCCCTTTGACCCCGGGAAGTTTTGCAACATTTCCGGCCAGTTCAGCATAAAAATAGTATGTTCGTTTTTAGAGGCACTGAGTCGTATTAAGTCTTTGGTGAACATTTAATCCGTTTGGAGAAATGTATAGAACAGGGATAGCCCTATGCAACTGTCTTATGAAAACAGAACGAAAACGTCTCATAACTGTTATTTTTATTTATTTCTTATTATTTTTATTATTTTTATTTCTTTTAACTTCACACTTGCAAACAGTTTTACTCTGAGTTTATCATCCTGTGCAGCCCTTTGCGGTTAAAGGGGCGTTCAAACCTAAGAACTAGTTGTGAAGTTAACGTATCCGATGCTGACGGGATGTTGAAATCCAAGAAACTAACTATGAAGTGTACTTATCCGATGTATTCACATTCAAGTCCTTCCAAATTAGATGAACGGAAAAGCTGACGACAGATGGTTTTTTTGTGTCTCTACATATCATTATATAATGAAAAGCTACGACTGAAAGGAGGGGAGGAGGAGGGGGGGGGAAGGGAGGGGGTGGCCGAGTACCAATCCTTGTTACCTATCACCCTAACAAAATTGATCTTCCCCCCGACAAAAGTAAGCTTCACTGAATTCTCGACAATCCGCAATACACATTATGCGCATTGCCGATCGCTTCTCCCGCTCCGACATTCACCGGCTCTTGTGAAAGAACACAACAAGACCAAAGGGGATTCCACAAGGTACTAGAGTTTCACAATGATGTCGAACATTGCTGTGTGATTGTATATGGTACGAAACGCCGACCCTTTCAAAGAAGAGAGCGAGTTTGCAACAATGCGATTTCTACGTTCGGTAGTGAATAAGGCGCGCCTGACAAAACCTAGAACAAGGACAGACAGATGTACTCCGAAGCAGAGTGGATCATATCGGACAACAGCTGGAACGGGAGCGGGGACAGCTCAGTGGTTAGAGCGCCGGATTCGTGTTTGAAAGGTCGCGGATTCGAATCCCTTCAGGAGCGGCGGGAGAATTTTCTTCTCCATGGTCAGCTTTCTGTGCCGACTCTTATTTCAGTATCCGTTCCACCCCCCGTGTTACCGCAGTAGCGCGTAAAAGATCCCGGTCATGCTGCCAAAAGTGCAGGTGGCAGGTTACAGCTAAACACGCATGCACCTTACGTATGTGGCTTTGCATGAAGTGCCATGGTGCATGGTTGTATGGTGTACACAGAACGCGCCGAGACGGCAGCAGTTTCATGTAGCACCAGCCATGTCAGCGCTGTAAGTACACCACTTCGGTGGATATTAAAAAACGTGCTATAAAAAGCTAGTCTCTCATGTAGAATCACATGCGAACGCAGTGAGTCTGCTTGAGCGCGGAGAATAGCGCTATATAAAAGCAACAACAAGGACAGACAAATGTACTAGCAAATTGAGTCAGGTGCGACAACCGCTGGAACAAGGACAGACAGAGGTACTAGCAAATTGAGTCAGGTGCGACAACCGCTGGAACAAGGACAGACAGAGGTACTAGCAAACTGAGTCAGGTGCGACAACCGCTGGAACAAGGACAGACAGAGGTACTAGCAAATTGAGTCAGGTGCGACAACCGCTGGAACAAGGACAGACAGAGGTACTAGCAAACTGAGTCAGGTGCGACAACCGCTGGAACAAGGACAGACAAATGTACTAGCAAATTGAGTCAGGTGCGACAACCGCTGGAACAAGGACAGACAGAGGTATTAGCAAATTGAGTCAGGTGCGACAACCGCTGGAACAAGGACAGACAAATGTACTAGCAAATTGAGTCAGGTGCGACAACCGCTGGAACAAGGACAGACAGAGGTACTGGCAAATTGAGTCAGGTGCGACAACCGCTGGAACAAGGACAGACAGAGGTACTAGCAAACTGAGTCAGGTGCGACAACCGCTGGAACAAGGACAGACAGAGGTACTGGCAAATTGAGTCAGGTGCGACAACCGCTGGAACAAGGACAGACAGAGGTACTAGCAAATTGAGTCAGGTGCGACAACCGCTGGAACAAGGACAGACAGAGGTACTAGCAAATTGAGTCAGGTGCGACAACCGCTGGAACAAGGACAGACAGAGGTACTAGCAAACTGAGTCAGGTGCGACAACCGCTGGAACAAGGACAGACAGAGGTACTAGCAAACTGAGTCAGGTGCGACAACCGCTGGAACAAGGACAGACAGAGGTACTAGCAAATTGAGTCAGGTGCGACAACCGCTGGAACAAGGACAGACAGAGGTACTAGCAAATTGAGTCGGTGCGACAACCGCTGGAACAAGGACAGATAGAGGTACTAGCAAACTGAGTCAGGTGCGACAACCGCTGGAACAAGGACAGATAGAGGTACTAGCAAATTGAGTCGCGTGCGATAACTGGAACAAGGACAGACAGAGGTACTAGCAAATTGAGTCGCGTGCGATAACTGGAACAACGACAGACGGACGCCATGACACAGTGGGTCATGTTTAAAACCAACTGGAACAAGGACAGACGGACTACACGACAGAGTGGGTCACGTCTGACTACACAATAGAGTGGATCACGTCTGACTACACAGTAGTGTGGGTCACGTCTGACTACACAATAGAGTGGGTCACGTCTGACTAGACAACAGAGTGGGTCACGTCTGACTACACAATAGAGTGGATCACGTCTGACTACACAGTAGAATGAGTCACGTCTGACTACACAATAGAGTGGGTCACGTCTGACTAGACAACAGAGTGGATCACGTCTGACTACACAATAGAGTGGGTAACGTCTGACAACAGCTGCAACAAGGACAGTGGAACAAGGACAGACGGACTCCATAGCAGTGGGTCATGTCTAACAACAATGTGAACAAGGAACAGACGGACTCCATAGCAGTGGGTCATGTCTAACAACAATGTGAACAAGGACAGACGGACTCCATAGCAGTGGGTCAAGTCTAACAACAATGTGAACAAGGACAGACGGACTCCATACCAGTGGGTCAAGTCTAACAACAATGTGAAAAAGGGAAACAGACGGACTCCATAGCAGTGGGTCATGTCTAACAACAATGTGAACAAGGACAGACGGACTCCATAGCAGTGGGTCATGTCTAACAACAATGTGAACAAGGAACAGACGGACTCCATAGCAGTGGGTCAAGTCTAACAACAATGTGAACAAGGACAGACGGACTCCATAGCAGTGGGTCAAGTCTAACAACAATGTGAACAAGGACAGACGGACTCCATAGCAGTGGGTCATGTCTAACAACAATGTGAACAAGGACAGACGGACTCCATAGCAGTGGGTCATGTCTAACAACAATGTGAACAAGGAACAGACGGACTCCATAGCAGTGGGTCAAGTCTAACAACAATGTGAACAAGGACAGACGGACTCCATAGCAGTGGGTCATGTCTAACAACAATGTGAACAAGGACAGACGGACTCCATAGCAGTGGGTCATGTCTAACAACTGGAACGAAGACAGACAGACTCCGCGGAAGAGTAGGTCAGGCGCGAACAAGCAGAGACTCCAAGGCAGAGGAGGCAACGTCTGCAAGAATGTCTGCACGGAACGAATCGGAATCATAACCGTAGATTGTGTGTCGCGAGGACTAAGGTATGAGCCATTTCGGGAGTCATGATTTTATATTGCAGTCGTCGCATTTATGGGGAACGGGCTCAGCCCTAAGAGAGTTCGTTCATGAAAACTACGATGATGGCAATTGGAAAGGGGGGGGGGGGGGGGGGGGGGGGGGGGGGGGGTTAAGGACGGATGAACTGGATGCAACGGCTCTGTTCATTTCTATGTTTTAAGCTGGGACATGGAACAGTGACAATGTTCTTTTCGCTCCATATTAAAGGGGAACAGAGGCGAAGACACAAGTTGGCCTGAAAACGTAGCGGGCTTCGTTTGGTTGTTCTATCAATATTCTGTACAACAGAAGTACCAGGTTTGTGTGTGTGTGTGTGTGTGGTGTGTGTGTGTGTGTGTGTGTGTGTGTGTGTATGTGTGTGCGTGTGTGTGTGTGCGTGTGCGTGTGTGTGTGTGTGTGTGTGTGTGTGTGTGAGTGTGTGTGTGTGTGTGTGTGTGTGTGTGTGTGTGTGTGTGTGTGTGAGTGTGTGTGTGTGTGTGTGTGTGTGTGTGTGTGTGTGTGTGTGTGTGTGTGTGAGAGAGAGAGAGAGAGAGAGAGAGAGAGAGAGAGAGAGACGTGTGTGTGTGTGTGTGTGTGTGTGTGTGTGTGTGTGTGTGTGTGTGTTTGTTTGTGTGTGTGTAAGTGTGTGTGTGTGTGTGTGTGTGGTGTGTGTGTGTGTGTGTGTGTGTGTGTGTGTGTGTGTGTGTGAGTGTGGTGAGTGAGTGAGTGTATGTGTGTGTGTGTTGAGTGTGTGTGTTG
>JABMCL010003074.1:1182500-1187500 GCA_018857735.1 Alviniconcha marisindica | reverse complement strand
CATGCTGGGTACTAGTTACACCTGCAATGTAACGACTTGTGCTAGTTACACCTGCAGTGTAACTACTTGTACTAGTTACACCTGCAATGTAACGACTTGTACTAGTTACACCTGCAGTGTAACTATTTGTACTAGTTACACCTGCAGTGTAACTACTTGTACTAGTTTCACCTGCAGTGTAACTACTTGTACTAGTTACACCTGCATTGTACTAGTTACACCTGCAATGTAACGACTTGTGCTAGTTATACCTGCAGTGTAACTACTTGTACTAGTTATACCTGCAATGTCACGACTTGTACTAGTTATACCTGCAATGTCACGACTTGTACCAATTACACCTGCAATGTCACGACTTCTACTAGCTCAGCTGCAATGTAACGACTTCTACTAGTTACACCTGCAGTGTAACGACTTGTACTAGTTACACCCTCAATGTAACGACTTGTACTTGTTACACTTGCAGTGTAAAGACGTGTACTAGTTATATCTGCAATGTAACCACTAGTACTTGTTACACCTGCGGTGTAACGACTTGTACTAACTCAGTGCAATATAACGACTTGTAAGCTTTCACCTGCAATGTAAAGACTTTTTACTAGTTACACCCTCAATGTAACGACTTGTACTTGTTACACTTGCAGTGTAAAGACGTGTACTAGTTATATCTGCAATGTAACCACTAGTACTTGTTACACCTGCGGTGTAACGACTTGTACTAACTACACGTGCAATATAACGACTTGTAAAGCTACACCTGCAATGTATGATTTGTACTAGCTACACCTACGGGAGTAGCGACGTATTCTAGTCACGTCTGCAAACGTAACGACTTATGCGAGTTGCACCTACAACCACAGTGACCTGAACTAGTTACACCTACAACCACAGCGACTTATGCTAGTTACACCTACAACCATAGCGACTTATGCTGGTTACACAGTGACCTGTACCAGTTACATCTACAACCATAGCGACTTATGCTGGTTACACAGTGACCTGTACCAGTTACATCTACAAACATAGCGACTTATGCTAGTTGCACCTAAACCATAGCGACTTGTGCTAGCTACACCTATAAACGTGGCGACATTTACTGGTTACACCCACAAACACAGCGACTCATGCTAGCTACACCAACAAACGTTGCGACTTGTACTTAATATACACCTATAAAAGTAGCTACAAACATAGCGACTTATGCTAGTTACACCTACAAACGTAGCGGCTTGTATTTAATTGTCCCTATACACCTATAAACGTAGCGACATTTACTAGTTACACCTATAAACGTAGTGGCATTTACTAGTTACACCTACAAACGTAGAGACTTGTACTTAATTGTCCATCACGGCAAATTCGGGTCGCCTTACCTGGGCAAGGCACAGCAGCCACAAGAGCAGCGCTACCCATTTCTGTCAGTGTGTGCAGTATTTTCGTGTGTCCAGACAATGGTATGGCTGCCAGTGTTTGGGATTTTTAACGTGCGCACAGATGTTGATGCATGCGATTGCACACAGGGGGCTGTACGGACACCGTAAGAGAGTCTGCACCGAAAGCTGACTCTGGGAAAGAAGATTCCTTGCCGCACCTGGGACTCAAACCCGCGTCAGTATTGCGCCTGCCTTTTCAGTCGGACGCTCTACCCAACTGGGCTACACATTCCCCTTGTACTCGTCATACCAACAGCCGTAGGGGCATGTTCTAGTTACATCCTGCAACTGTAACGACATGTACTGGTTACATCGTCATGAAAGGGTCCTACGTTGTTGACGGAGGTTAAACTCCGAGACTAGTGACGTGCTAGAAGTCTGTAACGGCGTGTACTAGTAACGCTTACAGCCGTGTCGACTTGTACTAGTTACACCTACAACTGTAACGATCAGTAATAGATACACAGACAACTGTAATGATTAGTAATAGATGCACCTACGATTGTAACGATTACAAATGGAAACACCATACACCTGTAAAGACATGTACTAGTTGTACCTACAGATAGTGAGTTACATCTACAACTGTAGCGACTAGTAATAGTTACACGCTACACCTGTAAAGGCATATGCTAGCTGCACCTACAGATAGTGAGCTACATCTACAACTGTAGCGACTAGTAATAGTTACACGCTACACCTGTAAAGGCATATGCTAGCTACAAATGTAAGATAGTAAGCTACATCTACAACTGTAACGACTAGTAATAGTTACACGCTACACCTGTAAAGGCATATGCTAGCTGCACCTACAGATAGTAAGCTACATCTACAACTGTAGCGACTAGTAATAGTTACACGCTACACCTGTAAAGACGTGTACTAGTCACGCCTACAACTGTAACGGATAGTGACAGTTACATCTACAACTGTAACGACTGGTAATAGTTACACGTTACACCTGTAAAAACACGTACTAATTACACCTACAACTGTAACGGTTAGTGACAATTACATCTACAACTGTAACGACCGGTAATAGTTGCACGCTACACCTGTAAAAACATATACTAATCATACCTACAACTGTAACGGAGTGACACTTACATCCAACGAAGACGGTAATGGCACGCTCCTGTAAAAACACGTACTAGTTACACCTACAACTGTAACGGTTAGTGACAGTTACATCTACAACTGTAACGACCGGCGATAGTTACACGCTACACCTGTAAGAACACGTACCAGTGACACCTACAACTGAAGCGACGTGACTCGACCCCAGACCCTTGGCCGCTTGACCCCTGAGGGCCCTGGCGCCGGTGTCTTCCCACACTTGATATTTGCAGAGCGCGGAGTCAGGGGGGAGGGGGAGCCGGGGGCCGAGCGGCCAAGAGAACAGTAGCATGCAGTGGGCAACGCCGTACGGTAAACGCCTCCGTGCCTTGAAGTGGCGCGAGCTACAAAGCGAGTTATGTTAGCTTTTCTTCCTATCGCGAGAAGAGGGTTAGATGGCCTTTACTGTGTTTGCTTATTTCTTTGGGCTCCTTTTTGAATTTTCCTTTGGGATGTGCACATTGGAGGCAGAAGTGGGAAGTGGGAAGCGGGGGTTGGGTGTGGGGGAGGTGGGGAGGTTTTTGGGGGGTGGGGAGGGGGGCTGAGAACCATCTGGCGTGGCTCTCTCTCTCTCTCTCTCTCTCTCTCTCTCTCTCTCTCTCTCTCTCTCTCTCTCTCTCTCTCTTATTGTCCTGAGGTGACCCTGTGCGAATGACGGGACGCTAAAATCTAATTACTCTCTCTCTCTCTCTCTCTCTCTCTCTCTCTCTCTCTCTCTCTCTCTCTCTCTCTCTCTCTCTCTTCTCTCCTGCCCCCTCTCTCTCTCTCCTCCGCCTCTCTCTCTTCTCCCCCCACTTTTCTCTCCTGCCCCCTCTCTCTCCCCCCACCCCCATCTCTTTCCTGCTCCCCTCCTCCATTGTGTGTGTGTGTGTGTGTGTGTGTGTGTGTGTTTTCTCTCTCTCTCTCTCTCTCTCTCTCTCTCTCTCTCTCTCTCTCTCTCTCTCTCTCTTCTCTCTCTCCACACCACACACACACACACCACACACACACACACACACACACACACACACACACACACACACAACACACACACACACCACCACACACACACACTGATCCTGAATCCCCCCCCCCTCTCTTCTCTCACTCGTCTCTTCTCTCTCTCTCCCTCTCTCCCTCTGTCTCTCTCTCTCTCTCTCTCTTCTCTCTCTCTCTCTCTCTCTCTCTCTCTCTCTCTCTCTCTCTCTCTCTCTCTCTCCTCTCTCTCTCTCTCTCTCTCTCTCTCTCTCTCTCTCTCTCTCTCTCTCTCTCTCTCTCTCTCCTACTCTTTCTCTCCCCCCTCTCTCTCTCTTCTCTCTCTCTCTCTCTCTCTCTCGCTCCTGCCCCCTCCCCCTCTCTCTCTTTCTCAGCACGGACGAAGGAGACAGCGCCGGGACGGGGAGGCCATCATCCTCTCCGTGGCTGCAGTTTGCCCCGACTCACCTCGAGACTGCCGCTGACCTTTCCGACGCCTTCCGCGCTACATTCCTGGACCCAGTGCTTTGGCCAGCCCAGCAGGTCACACACGGGCTTTGTTTGGAAAATAGCTCTCACAGTCCGCACCGGCAGCAGCACAGAGTGGAAGAAACTCGTAGTTAATTCGAAGTGCGATTCAGCCTCAGAAACCAAGCGACCAGAGGGACCTCTTAGCCTGAGGGTAAAAAGATATTTTCTAAACAAAACAAAAAACGCACTGACTGGACATCATGGTGTACGGCTGAATGGTGTACACACAGAACTTGCGCCGAGACGGCAGCAGTTTCACGTGGCACCAGCCATGCAGCAACCACTGAAAGAGCGCTGTCAGTACACCGCTTCAGTGGATATTAAAAATACGGGCTACAAAAAGGATACGCGGTCACTCATTCGGAATCACATGCGACATGTACGCAGTGAGTCTGCTCGAGAGCAGAGAATAGCGTTATATGAAAGTGATTAATAATCATCATCATCATCATCATCTACAAATGATGATGATGATGATGATGATCATCATCATCATCATCATCATCATCATCATCATCATCATCATCATCATCATATTAAAACCACATTATGTCTTGATTTGCTGGCTGTTGTTGTTGTTGTTGGTGGTGATGATGATGGTCGTGGTGGTAGTGGTGGTGGTGGTGTTATTGGAGCTAGTGGTAAGGATCAGAGTGATGGTGGTGCTCACCGTTGTATGAGAGTTGGTGGTGGTATTGGTGTGGATTATGGTTCTGATCTTAAATGGTGGTATCGGCAGGTGTTGCCAGCGTTGTTCTTTATTATTGTGGAGTGGTCATCTCGCAGTGATGGTCCTGTTGATGTTAATGGTGACGGTCTAAATCTCCCCAGCGGCTTGTTCTCACAAAAACCACCTGGCCAGCCGAAGACCAACCCTGACGGAAAGGCTGTAGAGGGACTTGGCAGCCCTAAGGAGGACGGAGAACGGGGACCTGGCAGCCCTATGGAGGACGGGGACCTGGCAGC
>JABMCL010003074.1:1172500-1177500 GCA_018857735.1 Alviniconcha marisindica | reverse complement strand
GATGGTAAAGTGACCATGACGGTGATAGTGAAGGTAAAAATGACGACGGTGTTGGTGACGATGATTGTTATGATACTAGTGATGGTGATGGTGGTGGTGGTGGTGGTGGTTATGATGATGGTAAAGTGATGATGTTTATGATGGTGATGGTTTTCATGATGGTGATGGTGATGATGATGGTGATAGTGGGGATGAGGGGGATGAGGATGGTGATAATGGGGATGAGGGTGGTGGTTATGGCCGCGTGTGTGTGTGTGTCTGTTTGTGGGTGGAGAAGATAGAGGGTTGTGTGGATGTGTGCGTGTGTGGAGAGAGAGAAGGGTGTATGGCTAGGATGAAAACAGTAATAATTATATTTGTGCCTATTATTGTATTATATGACAATCATATGTGTGCGATACTGTTTAATTTACAGCGCACCTCCATAAGTAATATAAATTATATTTAATTTATGCTTGTGGCATTTGTACGTTATTGCGTGCTCTTGTGCTGTGAATCTCTTATACACGTAGAGTTTCTACCGTTGCTTGTTATCCATGGTTAGCGCCCTCCGTTGAATGGAACAAAGAAGTACTTGACTTGAGTTGCTGGTAAAGTGATGATGCTGGTGATGGTGATGGTGAAAATGATGATGGTCATTGTGATGATGACTGTTATGATCATACTGGTGGTAATGCTGATGGTGAAAAATTTCTCTAAACAAGAAGCCGAAGAGATTGATCTGTAGGCAAGAAGCCGAAGAGACTGATCTGTAGGCAAGAAGCCAGAAGATTGAACTGTAGGCAAGAGGCCGGACAAATTGAGCTGTAGGCAAGAAGCCAGAAGATTGATCTGCAGGCAAGAAGCCAGAAGACTGAACTGTAGGCAAGAAGCCGGAGAAATTGATCTGTATGCAAGAAGCCGAGGAGATCTGGACAAACTGCCATATAAATCAGTCTCTAAGCAAGAAGCCGGAGATATTTATCTGCAGACAAGAAGCCGGAGAGACTGATCATCAAGAAGCCGGGAAAATTGATCTGTAGGCAAGAAGCCAGGAGATTGCTCTGTAGGAAAAAATTGGGGGAAAAAATTTCTGTAAAGGCCCAAGAAAACCCCCAAAAAGAAAAAACCTTTTGGGAAAACCCTGAAAACTGTAGGCAAGAAGCCGGAGAAATTGATCTGTATGCAAGACGCCAGAAGATTGAACTGCAGGCAAGAAGCCGGAGAAATTGATGTGTATGCAAGAAGCCGGGGAGACTGATCTGTAGGCAATAAGCCGGCGAGATTGATTTCGTGGAAGCCATACTGATCAGTGATTGATTGAAGGCTTCAACGGACCACCAGCGAGAGGCTGACCACGTGTTTCCACGCAATGACTCTTTAGCTTTCCCACACTGGAAACATCTGCAAAGTCCGGGTCCGTTGACGGGGTCACGTTTCTGCCCACGTTCCATCCTGCTCGTGGTACCCAGTCCACCCTGACGGATTTTCTGAACAAAAGCAGTCCTCGTACCACCACCCACCCCCCCCCCATCACCCCCCTCCCCCCCCCCCCCCCCTCCCACCACCCCTTCCCCCACCCCCCCCTCCGCCCCTTTCAATCCCACACTTCCCCCTTTTTATTTACTTAGTTATGTTCAACCCCCAATGAGTCGACTGCAAAATCGTCTAACCTGGTTGTAATTATTATTGAGACATTCAGAGGGTGAAAAGTGCTGCCTGTTCCACCCCATTAGGGCGTGAATTAGTCTCGAATGAGTCATAGCCTGTGTAGCCAGAGGGTGATTTTGGGGTTGTACGGTCTAAGGGTGTATTTTATTTTCAGTATCTGGCGCATGGATGTTAAAGAGGTCACGTAAGCGTGAAGGCCGTTGAGACGTCAACACGCGCAGCCAATCGCGTGCAAGGAACGCGGACCGCGTCTCCACCAGTCACAGCCCGGGGTGCCATCTGGCGCTATCGATATTAATACGCGTGGGATTATTTGATGTGGAAGCGCCCCGGTGTTTACTTAACCGGATATAGCGCCCTCCCGCAGTGCTACTGAACCGGGTGATCGGCTATTGGTTATCGATTTTCGACACCTTTACTCGCCGACAAAGGACGACACGGATAACTTCCTGACCCGTGGCTGACTCTTGGCTGTGGTCACCGCCAGCACCTGGCACTGACAAGGCCTGTTAATAGCGTTAGTGCAGGAGGTGGCGATGTGTCGTCAGCCCACGCTGTCTAACGTACCAATTTCACGGGCCGCTGGAAGCGTTTGCCTTGAGCAGCGATATCTAATGAAAGTCTTATCAAACGATTTGCGTCTACAGTAAAGCTGGGCGGATTCTCTGTGCTAACTGTCAACAAGCCAGTCCGATTAGGCGAGGTCACGCACCCGGTTGACCCGATGTCGTCAGTGATTCGTCTCGGCCTATTGGAGGCTGTTGGCATTAGCATTACTGTCATCGTATTGTCTCTAGACACAACTCTGGGGCTACAGAAGACAGTTTTACAGCATATCAGAGGCTGTTGACATTAGCATTACTGGCATCGTATTGTCTCTAGACACAACTCTGGGGCTACAGAAGACAGTTTTACAGCATATCAGAGGCTGTTGACATTATCATTACTGGCATCGTATTGTCTCTAGACACAACTCTGGGGCTAAAAACAAACAAACAAACAAAACTGTTTTACGGCCTATCAAAGGTTGTTGGCATTAGCATTATTGTCATCGTATTGTCTCTAGACACAACTCTGGGGCTAAAAACAAACAAACAAACAAAACTGTTTTACGGCCTATCAAAGGTTGTTGGCATTAGCATTATTGTCATCGTATTGTCTCTAGACACAAC
This sequence comes from Alviniconcha marisindica, assembly GCA_018857735.1. Classification (NCBI taxonomy): domain Eukaryota; kingdom Metazoa; phylum Mollusca; class Gastropoda; family Provannidae; genus Alviniconcha; species Alviniconcha marisindica. The sequence continues at coordinate 1,174,678 of JABMCL010003074.1, read as the reverse complement.
TCTGGGGCTAAAAACAAACAAACAAAAAAACCTGTTTTACGGCCTATCAAAGGTTGTTGGCATTAACATTATTGTCATCGTATTGTCTCTAGACACAACTCTGGGGCTACAGAAACGTTTTACAGCTTATCAGAGGCTGTTGACATTAGCATTATTGTCATCGAATTGTCTCTAGACACAACTCTGGGGCTACAGAAGACAGTTTTACAGCATATCAGAGGCTGTTGACATTAGCATTACTGGCATCGTATTGTCTCTAGACACAACTCTGGGGCTACAGAAACGTTTTACAGTTTATCAGAGGCTGTTGACATTAACATTATTGTCATCGTATTGTTTCTAGACACAACTCTGGGGCTACAGAAGACAGTTTTACAGCATATCAGAGGCGGTTGGCATTAGCATTACTGGCATCGTCTAGACACAACTCTGGGCTACAGAAAACTGTTTCTAGTGTTAAGAGTCGTACGTCAGGAGCAGTTTCAGCTGTAGGAATTTTCATGGCATAACAAATTTCATCACTGAAATGTCCGAAGCCGGAGTGGAGTTGCCGGAGTGGTGGGTAACTAACACTGCAGTTAACACTAACTACGGGTGTGTCTGTATGACAGTATGTACAGGTGTGGGGGAAAGGTTGCATACGCAACCTTCTCACCCAGTATTGTGTGAACCTCAGGGTTTGGCTGATGAACGCTAACACGCAAACAGGCTGATTTGTAGTGTTTGCTTGCTTCCTTGTTTGTTTGTTTGTTTGCACTGTTTCTGTAGTTGGTTTATTTGGATGGTGACCTCCTGGCATTGTTACTTCTTCTTCTTCTTCTTCTTCTTCTTCTTCTTCTTCTTCTTCTCTCCCTTCTCCTCCTCCTCATCTCCCGCCTCCTCCTCCTCTACTACTACGACACGACTACTACTCTACTACTAACTACTACTACTACTACTACTACTACTACTACTACTTACTCTTCTCTTCTTCTTCTTCTTCTTCTTCTTCTTCTTCTTCTTTCTCTCCCCTCCTCCTCCTCCTCATACTACTACGACAACGACCTCCTCCTACTACTACTACTACTACTACTACTACTACTACTACTACTACTACTACTTCTTCTTCTTCTCTTCTTCTTCTTCTTCTTCTTCTTCTTCTCCCCCTCCTCCTCCTCCTCATACTACTACGACAACGACCTCCTCCTCCTACTACTACGACGACGACGACTACTACTGCTACTACTACTACTACTACTACTACTACTACTACTACTTCTTCTTCTTCTTCTTCTTCTTCTTCTTCTTCTTCTTCTTCTCTCTCCTCCTACTACTACTACTACGACGACGACTGACTACTACTACTACTACTACTACTACTACTACTACTACTACTACTACTACTACTACTACTCTTCTTCTTCTTCTTCTCTCTTCTTCTTCTCTCTTTCTTCTTCTTCTTCTCACTACCTACTCTCTACCTCTACTACTACTACTACACTGACTGATCACTTCTTCTTCTTCTTTCTTCTTCTTCTTCTTCTTCTTCTTCTACTGCTGCTACTACTACTACTACTACTACTACTGCTACTACTACTACTACTACTACTACTACTACTACTGCTGCTGCTACTACTACTGCTACTACTACTACTACTACTACTATACTACTACTACTACTACTACTACTACTACTACTGCTACTACTACTACTACTATTACTACTTCTTCTTCTTCTTCTTCTTCTTCTTCTTCTTCTTCTTCAATGTTATGTAAGACGAAATGTTCAAACAGTTGAGGACACCACTTCACACATTTGTCTTCAGTTACACCCTTTTCCATATTTTGTTTATTATACACAGACAATGACATGATACTGCTTCAGCAGCACATCGCAAACAGCGGATGACACTGAAGCGTCTGTTTGGAGGGTATGTTACAACAGTTTCGAAGGATTCGTCAACTTAAGAAGATGAGTCAACGCTTCGTACGGGTTCGTGACTGTCAGCTGCTTCATGTGATACCCCGAGATCCTTCAGAGAGGCGCTAATGGAGTAAATATCACTTCATAATCCACCTCTCCCTGGTAAATATCACTTCATAATCCACCTCTCTCTTTCTAGGGAGATGATCACTTGCGAACGACAGTAAGCTAACATATTAATACCCCTGGAGGAATCCACGCAACTTTGAATGAAT
>JABMCL010003074.1:1162500-1167500 GCA_018857735.1 Alviniconcha marisindica | reverse complement strand
TGTCTTCTTTATTTTTTCTTTATTTTTTCTGTCTTCTTTCTTTCTTTGTTTCCTCTGTTTGTTTCCTTCGTTCTTTGTTATATGGTTTGCTTAATAATAATAATAAAAATCCTTTGTTTTCTCCTTACGGGGGTTGGGGGTTGGTTGGTTTAGATTTGTGAAGGTATTTGTCAGAATGTAAAACATGTTAACCCTTGAGATAAAAAGTACCGCAAGTTTCTCGGATTGTTAACAAGTCTCTTAATAATGATTGTAATTACAAAACAACAATAATAATAAAAACGCTCGTGTATCCTTCTTATCACTAATATTATTATGATTATAGGCATCAGGAGAATAGTCATACCGATTATTGTTAACAAATCTCTTAATAATCATTATAATAATGACAACAACAGGACTGATACTAATAACAATAATAACGGATCTTGAAGGATGCACGGTCTTCACAGCCCAAAAGATCCGGCGAACCAGACCTCCCGCAGCTGTTGGACATTCAAACTTTATTGAAGTTTATACCGGGTCTCTGCTTCTTTGGTTCTCTCCTCGCCGCTTTCACGTAACAAACGATAACCATCATCAATAAATTTTCACAGGTCGTTTTCTTTATGTCCTGTCCTTGTCAGTCTATGATCTCGTGCTTATGACCACGTAAACACCCGTGCCTGTTAAGTCCGTTCTTAATTGGGCGAATGTTTCTTCGCGAACCTAGTTGGAAGTATTCGGCGAAGTTAGTTGGTTCTTAATTGGGCCAACTTTTCTTCGCGAACCTAGTTGGAAGTATTCGTCGAAGCTATATTCGGGGTCCAAAAGCTTCGCTCAACATGTTCTGGGAACATTCGCCCTATTCGACGATCATTGCCTCTGATTGGCTGAGAGCAGAGCTCTCCTGTGGATGAAGAAAAAATAAAAATAAAAATGCATGACGGTGTCGCTAGGTTCTCCACTCGCTTCGGGGGAATTTGTTTATTTGTTGACTTGTGGGAGGCGCAGCCTGCTCTCGGAGACCATGAATAAACTTGAGAACTAGCTAGTTGAATTACCTTGTGAGGGATGATGAAAGTATATTGACTTGACTTGACTTGACCTGACTTGACTTTAGCCTACATTTTCGATCATGCTGTCTGCTGCGCGTCTGCCGCAAGTTCGGGCCGAAGCTTGCATCTCATTACAAACCAATTGAGAATAAGTACATTCTTCGAACTGTCCGAACCATGTTCGGCCAACTAAAAGTTCAATTAAGAAACGAATCATAGTTCGTCGAACTGTCCGAAGTATGTTCGGCGAACAAACATTCGCCCAGTTAAGAACGGGCTTTACGCGTATATAAACATTATACCCTTGCCAATGACAAACATTTTACTCTACATAAACCCCAGTGGGATATAAACATTATATCCCTTGCCAATGAAAAACGGTTTACTGTACGTAAGCACCAGTGCCTGTATCGTGGATCTAAACATCATATCCCTTGCCAATGAAAAACGCTTTACACTACGTAAACATCAGTGCCTGTAACGGGGATGTAAACATCATATCCCTTGCCAATGGAGAGGGGACGGGGGGGCGAGCGTTGACGTCAAGCTAGCTGTCTTCTTCTTCCTCTTCTTTTCTCCTTCGTCTTCTTGTTCGTTATTTCTTTTTCTTTCTTTTTATCTTTTATTTTCTTTTTATCGTTTTTCTTTTTTCTTACTTTTTTTCTTTTTTTCTTTTTTGGTCATGTCACTAGCAGTTACGTCTAGGAGAGAAGCATAGTAAGTTAACTGCATGTTCGTATTCAGGTAAAAACCGAGCCACACCCGTTTTGTTGTTGTTGAGTTTCCTTTGCCTGTATGGGGATGGTGGGGGAGGGCAGGGGGACGGGGCGTGCTTGAGTGTGTGTGTGTGTGTGTGTGTGTGTGTGTGTGTGTGTGTGTGTGTGTGTGTGTGTGTGTGTGTGTGTGTGTGTGTGTTGGGAAGGTGGAGGGGGGGGCGGGGGTGCACGCTCATGTACGTGCCTGCATCTGTTGCGAGCATGCTTTGAGAAGAGCTTGAACTGGTCAAGTCAATATGCTTTAATCATCCCTCACAAGGCAATTCGGCTAACTGCAACGGCTGATTTAAAAAAAAAAAAATGTCAAAAGAAAGTCAGAGCAACGTGAAAAGAAGCAGTCCAACTGATAATAATAAACAGACACACTGGATGTATGTGAAGGATCGCATCCAACAAGGCCGTTCTCAGAAACATCGCGGTCTTGTGTCGCTCTGCAGTCTTCCATAAAGTCCATTTGGCCGACGCTCCTTGCAAAGATGGCACTGTTCCAAACTCCTCCTCACAATACTGCATTTGTTGTTGTTATTCTTTCAGCTACGTCCCCTCTCTCTCTCTCTCTCTCTCTCTCTCTCTCTCTCTCTCTCTCTCTCTCTCTCTCTCTCTCTCTCTCTCTCTCTCTCTCTCTCTCTCTCTCTCTCTCTCTCTCTCTCTCTCTCTCTCTCTCTCTCTCTCATTTTTCTTATTTCAATTATTATTCATCAGTAGCTTAGCAAGGACTAGTTGTTAGGTTTTGACTCAACCTAAGCTACAATCTTTGCAAAATAAAGTCTCTCTCTCTCTCTCTCTCTCTCTCTCTCTCTCTCTCTCTCTCTCTCTCTCTCTCTCTCTCTCTCTCTCTCTCTCTCTCTCTCTCTCTCTCTCTCTCTCAGCGACAGCACATCTGATGATTTTTGTGGGTTGCGAAGTGCAGACAGTGCTTGACCCAAGGGAAAAATGCAACGGAATATGATTATATACAAATTGCAAACGTGACTGCGCTTACATTTTCATCATGATGACATTCAGGTGAACATTTTTTGGCCACCGTAAGGAGTGATTCTGGTTGCTTCGACCAGAGCTCAAAACACGTGCTGAAAACTGCATTTTGACCTATTCTGTTGACGGAGGTTTTGTTGTACGGTTTCAAGTATTAACGCATTGCCCAGATTCCTTGTCTTGGGGGGGGCACTTCGGGACGAGATCAGCGCAGGTGTTTGTACCACCGTGAAAGGGTTGGTGTCGACAGATTTTGTCGCAAGTGTGCACCCGGTGTGTCAGGGAGTCCCACGAGTATCGCGATTTTTTATTTTTTATTTTTTATTTATTTTTTAGCCCGGACTGGCATGTGTCCACTGGCATCCACCTTCGAAAACTCCTGTGCATGTATTGTCCTGGACATACCGGAGTGACAGGAAATGGCCGAGCAGAAAAACTCTCAGGCAAAGCGACCATCACAGGTAGCTTGCGTCTCGGAAGATAGGTAAAGTTTAGGAGCTTGAGACACTACCTGCGGGCACAAAGCCAAGGGCATCACACCATCGATCGCCTGGGAGAGAGAGGCGTGGAAAGAGGAAGCGCTCGACAATCATCCTTGAAAGGACGAGAGAGGACCATCGTCAGTCGGACGATCATTGGAACTGTTTCTGAGAGACAGGTGAGGCGTGTATGGGCTTTTCCGAGCGCATAGATACCATCTTGAATTGAAGTGAACTGAACTGACAATGTTTGGTCAAAGCACGGGTATGCCCTGCACAGTCTATACAATGGAAGCCCTGATGAGATACTAACTCTCTTCAGTTTAAGGCCCCCCACCCCGTTCTCGCACCCTTCCCAGTCCTCTTCATTTTGTATTTCGACACGTAAGTGATTCCCTAACCAAGAAGCACCTTCCTGCTTTTAAGGCCACTTTTTTTTTCTTTTCTTTTTTTCTCCTAACAATGACAATACGCCCGTCACCAAGGACAACCTCTATTTCAAAAGCGCTTTTTCTAAACCTTTCAATTCGCGACGTAAACTGATAAACCACTGACCACAAACCAGCTTTCTCTGAAGACCGCTTGTCCACTTCTCAGGTATCTCCAGGACAGGATGGTGTATAAAACAAATATATATATTTGAGAGAGAGAGAGAGAGAGAGAGAGAGAGAGAGAGAGAGAGAGAGAGAGAGAGAGAGAGAGAGAGAGAGAGAGTTCTACTTATTTCCTTTTTATTTCTTCTTCTCTTTCTTTTTTTCTCTTTTTTTCTTCTTTTTTTTTTTTTTTCTTTTTTTTTTTTCTTCTTCTTTCTTTTCTTCTTTCTTTTTTCTTCTTTTTTTCTTCTCTTTTTCCCCCGTTAAGACTGATTAACTTAATTCCCACCATCGACCTACGCCAAAGGTATTTTATATGTTTAACGATATGTTTAACGATGGTGACATGCCACTGACTCTGACGACAGATCCCTACGACAACGATCTCTTTCCGTGCGAAGCACTCGTGTTGTAATTTGCAATTGACCTTAGAGTTACAGCCGCTGTGCTAGCGCTTTGTTGTGATGTAACGGTTGTAGAGATTGCTTTTCAATCCTGGTTGGAGCGTGGACTGTGCATAGCACTTGGGGATCAGGTGGAGCTGGGTGTATGAAACTGCAGTAAGGACACTTGGTTCCCATGGGGCTTCGGCCCCAAACAGCAGTGTAGACATTTGGTTCCCATGGTACTTTGGCCCCAAACTGCAGTGTGGACACTTGGTTCCCATGGGACTTTGGCCCCAAACTGCAGTATATACACTTGGTTCCCATGGGACTTTGGCCCCAAACTGCAGTACGGACACTCGGTTCCCATGAGGCTTTTGCCCAAAAACTGCAGTATAGACACTTGGTTCCCATGGGGCTTTTGCCGCAAACTGCAGTACGGACACTCGGTTCCAATGAGGCTTTTGCCCCAAACTGCAGTATAGACACTTGGTTCCCATGGGGCTTTTGCAGCAAACTGCAGTATGGACACTTGGTTCCTATGGGGGTTTGATCCCAAACTGCAGTGTGGACACTTGGTTCCCATGGGGTACCGGCCCCAAACTGCAGTAAAGATACTTGGTTGCCATGGGGCACCGGCCCCTAACTGCAATATGGACACTTGGTTCCCATGTGGCTTCGTACCCAAACTGCAGTATGGACACTTGGTTCCCATTGGGATTTGACCACAAACTGCAGTAAAAACACTTGGTTTCCA